>JASCZW010020229.1:0-19124 GCA_034211315.2 Aedes japonicus | reverse complement strand
TGATTTTAATTATTATATCAAACATATGGTTTGGTCATGCCACCTGGAAACGGTACCGACGGAAGAATGTCGTCGTTGTATTTTCTGGTCACCCGCGTCATATGTTATAAAAAATCATCAACATTAACGAGAAATGATGCATTACTCTCATCATTGAGTCCATTTGACATATATCCACTGACATTTTCTGGTAGAAAGTTCTGTCTCGTGTCCAGATCGTTTTTTCTCTCGAGACCTACGCTTGGATTACGGTTCGATTTTCCGTGACTGCGTGGAAAGTTTTGTGCACTTTAAACCAAGATGAGGATTCCACTGGGCCCGGAAGCTTAAGCCGAGACAGGCCACACCATGGTAAATAAGTACATTGGAAATTGTGCAAATAATATAGAGGTGGTTCTCTCTGGCTTCCATGGGTGATGTTTGTGGTTATACACAATGGAAATCCTTTTCCTGTCGATTTTGGCCGTGAGCTTCCAAACTATGTGGTCCATTTGATGTTGAAAAAATTAAATCTCTTGCTCATCATTGTCTCTGAGGAGGTATCGTGTCGGCAAATCTTCGAAAGTATTTTCTAAAAGTGTTGCAGAATGACATACAGTCTTAAACAAAGACCAGCTGCTTTGTAAATAAAAGGTGGGAAATAAACTGAATTTTTAACTTATTATTAGAAAGCGGCTGTAAAGCAGTGTTACTATGTTCAACATGGTGTCGGGAGGTCTCTCAAGCCCAAAAATGTAAATCAATTGCCTAGCGAATCATCAGTTAAATTAATCGTATTTTCCTCATTACAGGATCTCTTCCAAGGTGATTTTGATGGATGCCGCCGCACTGGTCATTGCTATCACCGATTGGAAAATAATCGGTGCATGCATCCCATTCTACGGTAGCAAGTTCGACGACAAGTAGATCAGATCCTCGATCACTTGAGTACAAAATAGGAGGGCGTTCTTTTCTTGGTTCACTTCAACTACCGTAATGTAACATAATACTATGCCACTGGAGGTTTATCAAAAATAAAAATCTCTCAGTTTAATTAGTCTGTCGGAGCTAACATACGAAAGAACCCATCCGAATGTAATAAGTTATAAGGTATTATAAAAGTACCACTTACGAGCCGCCGTTTGATACACCATTTCAACCCAACAAGAGCCTTTCCGAAACCCACTGTAAGCAACCACCATCATAGTAATCGCCAATACGCTAAAACAAGAGAGCAGCCATTTTTCTTCGTCCTCCTTCCGCTTTTTTCTGCACGGGTTGCCTGCGGGTGTATCCGCTTTCTGTGCGCAATAGTTTCCACTAGATGCAAAATGTTCGTGCGCAAACCTACAACGAACTTTCATCGGTATGTCACCTGATGGTTCAACAGGGTGTTTTTCAACGAACGACTTCTGCCAGACGTCGCAGGCGAATGGTTTCAACCAGGTATGCTGCACCCCGCGGCCCTCTTCGAGACACTGCAACCACAACAATAATCGCATAAATTATACCAGACGCAACCATCGAATGCTGAACCGCGTGCTTGCGATGCAGCTTGTTCTTGGAGCCACTTTTAACGACTACACCGCAACGGCAGAATCTTCACTGATGCGTGAGATGATAGGTAAGACGGACCGGGAGGGGTGAAAACCGTTTTGGTACAAATATGACACATAGGCCAGTGGGTTCGTTCGAGAGTGCTTCTGAAATGAAGGCGTGTTCAACAGGTTCTTTGCTGAGCTGGTGCGATTCGCTGTTATCTGTCACAAACGCGTCGGGTTCGCTCCACTTCCGCAGGTGCGATTGACCATGCGATAATACCTGCGGCACTACCGTAACCGCGCCTGGCGCATTTACCGAGCGTATCGCCCTTCTTCAGGCCGATGGTTTGGTTGCGCTGATGATTTTGAGGTCATCGATTTTCCACACTGGGGCATCTGGAAAATGACAACATGAGATTACAGGAATTACTGGCTATCGCAAGATTTGCAGATGGGAAAACATACCACGCAACCATTTGAAATGCCTCTCATTGTAGATGCCTCACAGCGTGCATGGCCATCATTCGAGGCTTCCACGATCCTCTGTCAGCACCATATGCAACCCTTTGATACCAGAACATCCCAGCGGTCGGGCACAAACCTGGTGCTGGAAATTTATCGCCACCATCCTCCTATTTTCGCACAAATCACAGACTAAATCGTAGAAACCGCGATCAACATGGAAAGATCTTTGCCCCGTATGATCAAGCGACGGATTGGATCAGTTGTTGTGGAAATATTTTGAAATCTAACACAGCAGGCCTTGCACGTGCCTCTTCGGTAAGCGACTCGGTTCCCACGATCTTCTCCAATTCTTCGTCATCGTCATCGATGTCATCTTCGCCTCATCCACATCGTCATCGTCTGCCTTTGGAAAAATTTCTTCGATCGACGACTGTTCTGGTGACGGGTTGTGGCTCTCTTTGGTCTTGGAGCATCTTGCAACCGATTGTAGGGGTTGGAGTGCGCACACTTTAACTCACCATCAAGCTTCTTTCCACCTCTTCCGCTTCATCGATATCCACCACAACCTTCTATATCCAATTCTTCTTCCGTAATGCCGAGATCGTGTTTCTTGTTGTTGCCTTTTGCTTTTTTGTGCTTCATCGTACGTTGGCAGTTCCGAGCTTAGAAACGCTTATCGAACCATTCTTCACCCGCCAGTCGATAGAATTATTCCCTCAGAGGTATTAACGTGCTCAACACGGTTGCTGACACCCGGTTCGGCAGCTGAACCAACGTCACCTTTAAGCTGCCCTCCAGTGGATACGCCGGAGGACGACGGCCCACTCATACAGCTCTAGACTTATCGTCAATTTCTATGCAAGACCGCTGGACAATTTCCTTCCTCCCGCAATATGTAGGTGGTGTGTGAATTCTCGATCACCTATCACAAATCGTTCCCGGTCGTGAACCATGAGCGGCCACGGTTTGATTCTGTCGCCACCCTCTTGGCAAAATACATGAAAATTTTCCACCGCCCGGAAGCACCTCAAGCGCAGACTACGCCTTGGCAGGGAGCCATCTTCCTTACCTGTAATCGGTGGTTAAGTTGGTAATTATATTGGCGAATGGATAGAGTAATTGATGCTATACTCACATCTAAATTTAGGTATTGTAGCAGTTTCTCCTGAAGTTTTGCCTCCCGCTGGCTATCGCCAAATATAGATAGGATGTCTTCATTGTTGTACAAACACAATCGGCAAACCAAGTTGCCTTCCATGCTGAAGAGTCGCGAATATTAATGCTCGTGTATGAAACTTAAAACAACATCACAATTCACAATACTGTTCAACAGTTAACAAAATCCTCGAAAACTTGCAAAATATGTTAACATTCCTATGCCTTCGAAACGCGACGAATCGCAGAGGTTTACATTCAAATACTATCTGTTATGCTCGTTTCGTTGTTTACATTCTCAAGTGTTCATTTTGGTTCATTTCGATTTATTGATGACATTCGTCTACACTGGAGTAAAACGAAAAGATAAACCTAACTTAAAACGTGGAAATTCAATTGCGCTGAACCCGCATAATAGGAACTGTTAGAGCAACATCAATATGCACACGATGACGAAACTGGTTCACTGTTGTAGAACCCCTTGGTCCGAATTACACTTGAAGTCAGCACCTTGTTGATACATATCTTGCGCATTTGTTTTGATTTGATGTGTTATTTTGACAGAATATTTGAGAAGTGTGTTCATGTGAAGTTTATCATTAGGGTGCATTATTGAGCTTGAGCGATCGAGACCTATGATCGATGTTCTAGCATACTGACCAGAGCTCGAGAAAAAATCGTGTTTTGTACGGACCTACTGGTCTTAGAGCTTAGGCGATAGACTAGCCTAAGACCAGTAGGTCTCATACAGAAACGATTTTTCTTGGCTCAGTCAGTACTGAACATCGTCCCAAGCTCGGTCCGCAAGCTCAATAATGCACCCCTATAATGAACCGCATGAACACACTCTCAAGATGTGTCAGAATAACGACAGCGAATCAAAACAAAGCGCAAACATGTATAACAAGGTGCTGGCTTCAAGGTGTGATTCGGACCAAGGGGTCTTGCACAACAGTGAACCAATTTCAAATCGCTAGTTGCATATTGATTGTTGCTAGTACTGACTGAGCCAAGAAAAAATCGTTTTTGTATGGGACCTACTGGTCTTAGAGTTAGTCTATGATATTATGCTCTCAGTAGGGTTTGAAGATCCCTAGATACAACCCTAGTTTTATTTAGTGCTTAAAGTATTCTAATATTGAGCAATGTGACGCATTTAAGCAATATTGAGGAGCGGTAAATTATAAAGAAAAAAACATGTCGAGGTGAAAAATTTCACTCAAAATGAAATACAAAACCTATATTCCCAGCAGACATGGATATAATATAGAAGAATCCAAGTTGAAAAAAGAAGAAGACACCAAGTGGTGATAAATCTGACAGCTCCCATGTGAAAGTATAGGACGAACGTTTTAAAATGCTTCTAATAAACTCAAATGAAAGTTTAATTAAAAGCGGTTTGTTGTATGATGTAAGAAAAATCCTACACTGCACAATAGGGGCATTATTTTGATTGATTTTTTATTTTGCTGAAAATGTCTTTATTGAGTAGTTTTGGATTTTTCTTACATCATACAACAAACCGCTTTTAATTAGAATTTTATTTGAATTTTTTATAAGCATTTTAAAATGTTCGTCCTATACTTTAACATGGGAGCTGTCAGATTTATCACCACTCGGTGTCTTCTTCTTTTTTCAACCTGGATTCTTCCATACAGCTATAGCTATAGCTATAGTATACTTATAATTCAATAATGACCCGCATAATCACAAACCACTCCTAGACCAATTCCCTTATTGTTGACGACCGTTTCCGTTATTGTGACGACATTTACCCTTATAGTTGACAACGATAAACTGACAATCTCCTATATAGTTTTATCAATATATCAGATAGTAAGAGGCCAAACAAAAATATGGCGAATGGGCAGTTAAGTTAGGTTACTATAAAAGAAATGGCAATTTTCACGAACAAAATTTTGGCTGTATTCTCTGCCAAAAAGTTGGTATATAATCCAGACCGAGTGCAAACAATGAAAACCCTTTCAATGCCAATATGGCAAACGTTAACAATATGTGTTAATGTAGAGGTTGTATGGTATAAATGAGATCAAACTATTCGATAGCAATAATATAAAATGTGATAATATATCTTACATTCGATGTATAATCAACAATCAATATGCAACTAGTGATTTGAAATTGGTTCACTGTTTTAGAACCCATTGGTCCGAATTACACCTTGAAACTAGCACCTTGCTATACATATTTGCGCCTTTGTTTTGATTTGCTGTGTTATTTTGACAGAAGTGTGTTCGTGTGAGTTCATTATTAGGGGCGCATTGGGTTAAATTTAACAAAAATGTCATCTGAGGGCTAACAAACATTTTTGTTGAATTCTACCCAATATGTTTGTTGATTCTACAATTATGATAGTTACCGATACATCTCAACATGTTAGTCCTATCAACAATTGTTTTGGTTGAATCAACCATTTTATTTGTCGATTCAACCACCTGTTTTGTTGAAATGACAATGCCGTGTTAGTTGTTTTGACAAACATGTTTGTTAATCTGATAAAAATGTTCAGCTTGTGTTTTGAATTTTTTTTTTTTATTATGTATATTCAAAAATACATTCTATTTTTTAATAAATATTAAGTTTTATTCATCAATCATAAAACACATTTAAATGGTATCTGACAAATCACCCGACTACAGCACTGGTTCAATCGATGGATAAATTAAGTTCGACCACTAAGTATGGTATATTGCCGTGGAAGCATAAGATCCCTAATAAACATGAACCATTCAGGAACGATATAATAGATGGTGTGACCATACCACTTACAGTTGGGATGATACCCCGAATTGGTGGTTAGGCACTTCTTATGGTTATTGTTTATGCGGGATGGAGCGTCGGAATCATGTATAGATTTACTGAAAATTAAAAAGAATACATATTACCGTTTTCGTGATTATGCCAATAATACTTACTGAAGAATGCTCTTGTGAGCTCTAAGAAGATGCCAAATTTCTTGAGTAAGTTAACCTAAACCACGTCATCAGGATCCAGCTGCTGAAATTCCTCTTCAGGAACTTCTTCGAATAGTGATTTCGTTTCGCTGTGCTCTGACTCAGCTATTTTATACTTTGACATATCACTCAGGTCAAGACTTAAGGGTCACCCACAATTGATACGTTGCGGATGCGTTGACGTAAATTTCACAGAAAACCTATTGGAGAACTGTCAAATTCACGCAAACGCATCCGCAACGTATCAATTGTGGGCCAGCCATTAGGTACACCATGTTTTTTGTATACACGTGAAAAAAAACATGCACAATATCAGCAAAACCAATTTGTTTGATCGAATAACATCCTGGAACATTCAACAAAAAATGATTGTTGATTTGACAAAATATATTTGCTAGTTCAACAAAACAGATTTGTTGAAGACAACAAACTATTTTGTTAATTCAACTAAGCAAATTTCCTGTGCGTGTATATTTGTGGATTGATTTTTCGATAACCCATGCGCATGATTGTAACAATCATACATTTCAGGTTGATTTAACTTATGTATGGTTGAATCAACTTCAGTAAAATATGGTTGACTCAACTTTACAATGGTTGTGTCGAAGAAAATATGCTTGATATTTTGACAGATGGTTTGCAGTGCCAGTTAATTCAACCATGATTTAACCATAGACTAACTCTAAGACCAGTAGGTCCCATACAAAAACGATTTTTTTCTTGGCTCAGTCAGTACTAGAACATCGTCCCAAGCTCGGTCCCAAGCTCAATAATGCACCCCTTATAATGAACTCACATGAACACACTCTCAAATACTCTGTCAAAATAACACAGCAAATCAAAACAAAGGCGCAAATATGTATAACAAGGTGCTGGCTTCAAGGTGTAATTCGGACCAAGGGGTTCTACAACAGTGAACCAATTTCAAATCGCTAGTTGCATATTGATTGTTGATTTAACCAACTGAATAACTATAATTGGTTTGAATATGCTCAGGGTCATTCCAATTTTGTTTCTGAATAAGATTTTCGGTTCTGAAATCGTTTGAATGAGAATGCCATTAAATTCATCACATAAGTTGGGATTCAGTTAAGACCGATTTTGTTTATATTTTTATTGTTCCAATAATAGCTCAACAAAGTTACACATTCAAAAATACATCTTCTGATTTACATAATGTAATGTAATATGCGTTGAATCTAATTCTAAGACCTTCGTCCAAACATTTTTCCACGTCGGACGCCATGATGAACTCGAAACCAAACTGAAAACTACTAGGTGGTTGAAATTATAACATATTTGTTTTGACTCAATCCTATGACAGATATGTAAAAAAGATGGCACTTTTAACTATGAAGTATGGTTGATTCAAGTCAAAAACTACTTTGAACTAAACATACTTTGTGGTTGAAACAAAAATGTTTTCATTATACTGCCGTTATAAGCATAACTGTCCCATGTATATAGGGAAACCCATAGAACATGGGACAGTTATGCGTAGAACGGCAGTATAGGCATAGACTAACTCTAAGAGCTTCAAGGTGTAATTCGGACCAAGGGAACAGTGAACCAATTTCAAATCGCTAGTTACATATTGATTGTTGGTATAGGCAACAATCAATATGTAACTAGCGATTTGAAATTGGTTCACTGTTGTAGAACCCCTTGGTCCGAATTACACCTTGAAGCCAGCACCTTGTTATACATATTTGCGCCTTTGTTTTGATTTGCTGTGTTATTTTGACAGAGTATTTGAGAGTGTGTTCATGTGAGTTCATTATAAGGGGTGCATTATTGAGCTTGGGACCGAGCTTGGGACGATGTTCTAGTACTGACTGAGCCAAGAAAAAAATCGTTTTTGTATGGGACCTACTGGTCTTAGAGTTAGTCTATGGTATAGGCAACAATCAATATGCAACTAGCGATTTGAAATTGGATCATTGTTGTAGAACCCCTTGGTCCGAAGTACACCTGGAAGTCAGCACCTTGCTGTACATATTTGCGCCTCTGTTTTGATTTGCTGTGTTATTTTGACAGAATATTTGAGAATGTGTTCATGTGAGTTCATTTTAAGGGGCACATTATTGAGCTTCGGACCGAGCTTGGGACCGATGTGCTAGTACTGACTGAGCCAAGAAAAAAATCGTATTTGTATGGGACCTACTGGTCTTAGAGTTAGTCCATAGACTAACTCTAAGACCAGTGATCCCATACAAAAACGATTTTTTCTTGGTCAGTCAGTACTAGAACATCGTCCCAAGCTCGGTCCCAAGCTCAATAGTGCACCCTTATAATGAACTCACACGACACTCTCAAATACTCTGTCAAAATAACACAGCAAATCAAAACAAAGGCGCAAATATGTATAACAAGGTGCTGGCTCAGGTGTAATTCGGACCAAGGGGTTCTACAACAGTGAACCAATTTCAAATCGCTAGTTACATATTGATTATTGGTTAGTCTATGGTATAGGTATCTATCGAGATTGTTATTTCAATCCCACACCATTCCTTTCCGTGATGGCTTTGGGATAGAATAAGAAATTTCTTTGAACACGATACCGACCTTAACAAGGACTATATCGACATTATGGTGAATGTTGAATCAACTATTTTTAATGGTCGTTTAGACCATGAACATAGTCGGTTCAAAATCACTATGCTGCAATAGTCATCCTAACCCCCAACAATGGTAAAATTGACAATCAAATTTGTCTCTGTGTAGTTTCAACTACGGTTTTCTTTTGCGTGAACATAATATTATTTATTATGCCTGTTGATCAATAAACTTTGGTTCGCTCTGCTCCCGCTTCAACGTAACCGCGCAGAGAAAACTACATGCACATCGTTGTTGGTGTGGTGTATCTTGACTGTTTATCTTGCATTTCCAATCTTGACACCCACACAGCTCAAACTTAACAGTTCTTTGGTCAGAGTTTGAGTAGGAGCAGCTAGTCAAGAATGCCTCCTCGGCCAGGCGAGATCGAAATCTTTTCTTTCGTCTGTTCGTCGGTTGTCGGTGGTGCGACTTTTCTTCTCTCACTGTCGGATACTCGTTCGTAGCTATTTTTTTTTTATACATCTACACATCCACCATACCTGTTCGTCCATTCTGAAATTCCATTAATGAAAATCTGCCCGTAATTATACACAAATTTCTATCGATAATTATCAGCTTCTGCTATCGTTTGTGTGCTACCCGTATAGGTTCGGGTTGAAAGATTATTCAGAATCGGGAGTGCTCTGGTGGGGTCAGAAGCTGCCGCAGCCCGTGTGAAAACCAGTCAAGTCAGTGTGATCCCCTTCAACATCCGGGGGTCAGAAGAAGAGTGTTCTTTTTCTTTTCTTATGTGCCCTTTCCTTCTCTGGTTGGTCGGTTAGTCGGGCCAGATCTAGTGTGGTGCAAAACTCAAAGGAAAAATATGCAAGAGAAAGGAGCTTACCAGCAATATCGACGAGTGTTGTGGTGAAGAAGAAGGGTGCATGTTGCACCGTACGCGGGTGACAATAGCAAGGAGAGGGAAGGACATTCCCGTCATAGCAGCAAAGGAGTATAAGAAGCCAAGTAAAATGTAGCCCCGAATTTCGTAGGATTGGTAATAAATTAGTGCTTACTTTATTCCTGGGGCTATCGCCCGATAATGGATGTGAAAAGGAAGTGAAAGAAGCCAGAATTTGGTGCTACAACAGGTTTTCCGCGGGGTGTGTACGAGTGTGTGGGGGTAATTGGTGTACGCGGTGGGGAAAAAGTAAGCCCCCCCGTCGATGGCTACCTTGGGAATGTCCCAGCAAAGAAGCAAGAATAGTTTTCGTACGCCGAGGTGAAATCTTAAGGCATATTGTGCAATATTTTACGCGAAGCAAAATCCAGAAGGGAAAATCAAGTGTCTAGTGCGAAGATTGCCTCTGCCTAGCAGGATAGCGAGAAGAAAAAAAATAGGATAACAAAATGGATGAGCGATTGTTGAACGATCTGCTGGAATGTTCCGTATGCTTGGAACGGCTGGATACGTCCTCAAAGGTTCTACCCTGCCAGCATACCTTCTGTCGGAAATGTTTAGAGGTAAGCTTGAATGATGTTTTCCTCTCATTTATGATCGAATGAATGATAGTACTTCATAAAATGAAAATTATGACCCAGTAAAGAGAACGAGACCTGTTTGCACATGTTGCGCAGGAAGAGATGTGTATTTGCATGAAGGGTGTTAATTAAACATATTTTAAAACGAATCAAGTTTTTCTCTAAATTAATACTATTCGGCCTTATGAAAGTATGTGCTAACCAGTTGTCATAATCAGGAAATACAATACTATTCAAAATTCATTTAACATCATTCACCTATGGTGTTAGCTTATAGTTAAAAACATTAACAAATCATACGAGTAGGAAATCTATTAAGTTTTTTTTTTCTTTTAATTCTGTACTCGCAAAGTGCGGGTCGTCGTAATTGAAGCGTTTCATTTTCATTGTTTCATGGTATGGGAGAACTGTTACATTGATTTCTCTATTAGCTTAGTCGGTGTAGCTTTAAAAGAAGACTATGTTGGTGGTGGCTAGTTCGATTCCTGGACTGTCCTAGCATTTTTTTTTTCGAAAACAACATTTCTCGGCTCCCTGGAAATAAGGTGTGATTGTAGTTGCCATACAATCATATTAATGCACGAACGCTACAGGAAATGAAAAAAGAACACTAAGTTGAGATCCGGAGATACGGTTGTAATGGACGAATCCAGGTTGACAAAAGAAGAAGACACCGAGTGGTGATAAATCTGACAGCTCCCATGTTAAAGTATAGGACGAAAATTTTAAAATGCTTCTAACAAATTCAAATGAAATTCTAATTAAAAGCGGTTCGTTGTATGTGGGAAGGCACATCGAAAACTTCAAAACAAAGATATTTTCAGCAAAACAAAAATAATGCCCCTATTGTGCAGTTTTAGATTTTCCTTACATCTTACAACAAACTGCTTTTAATTAAATTTCATTTGAATTGTTTGAAAGCATTTTATCATTTTCGTCCAATACTATAACATGGGAGCTATCAGATGTATCTTATTTTTTCAAGTTTTATTCGTCTGTAGGTAAAAAGCACAAAAAGTTCTAAGCAATTCTCTTTGCGAAAGTTTTATTCAGTCCAAGAGCACAATTATCTCAAGTCAACTTTGGGCCTCTCTTCGATTACTCGAAAACATATACGGCTTGTAACCTTTTTTAGCGTGTGAGTATGAAACATATGACATTTTGACTAAAATTAGCGTAAATGTACGTATGTATGCTTACGCTGGCAAAAAAGCATTACAATTGGGTAACTTGTGATCGATATGGGATCGGAACAAGAGCAGATCCGCAAAAAAACGTGTCCGCCATCGTAGAAAATGCAAATGCGACCACAGATGGATCGGAAAACACCTGGGATTCCATCATTCGACAGGATTCGCTAAAAGTTCTTGGTTGGGCAGGCTACCTGTGGGTGTGTAGAGATGAACCAACCATACATTACGACAGAGGACCATAAATGGGTAAATCTACCGAGACGAGTGCCTGATGCCCTTCCTACAGTCTCACAAAGGCAAGACGCCATTTTGGCCGGGTTTGGCATCCTACCACAACGCGCGGCTGGTTTTGGACTGGTACAGAGAAAACAATGTTTTTGTTCCAAAAGACTTCAACCCACCGAGTTAGCCAGAACTGGCTTTGTAGAAACAGTGGGTGAAAGTATCAAAAGAATTCCGCCGCCTATTACCCGAAACCTTATGGGTGGTGTCAGCAGAAACAGAAACAGTAGAAACATAACAATATTGTTCTAGTTTCTATCTGAAAGTTTGAAGGAAATCCGACTAAAATGATTTTTGACGACTATATTTGTCTCATTTTTTCTCGAGTACAGTCTTTATTCATTTTTTTTTGCCAAATTCTAGTTACGTTTAAACTAGAGGGGTTTCGTTTAAATGTTCACGAATCCGTTTTAACAAACAGCTGTAGGTTCCTGAAAGTCAGTCTATTTTGTATCATCCTCAATCCGCAATTTTTTTTTTTCGAGGGCTAGAACAGAATTATTAGGTAAGCGCTAAAAATAATGGACGTTATAATTTGTCAAAAGTTTGCTCAGAACTGCTAGCAATATACGCTAAAAATACCGAATAAGATTACCTCTTTTTCCAGGACAAGATACGTCTGGAATCGGATAAGATGTTTTTAGAATCCCAAGAAATGTTCTTTTGAAATTTAATGATATATATCGGAATGTTTAGCAAGTTTTACTGCAACTTAATAATTTATTTAGAATTGAGAGGCTTGAATTCTTAACAACATCCACTATGAATCGTACGTGCTGTTCCAAGCAAGATGATCTCAAAAATCTGAACAATATATCAGAATCCAAAGTAATATCAACACAATTTGAGCATACACGCTCAGATTTTTTGACAGAAATCTATCAAACTTTACCGAATTCTCAACAGCTGAACGATCTGTAATCCAATTTAACGGATTTCGGTAAAATTTTACCGAAATCCGGTAATTTTTTTACATATAACTGTAAAATTTCATCGGAATCCGTTCAATCGGATTACCGAACGTTCAGCTGTTGAGAATTCGGTAAAAATTTACAGATTTCCGTATTGAGTGTGTAGGTAAAATATGCTAAGATTCCTGCGAAAGATACATGCTAGATTCTAATGGTTCTTATGCGATCAGCGTTCTAAGCAGTGCTAATTGAGGAATCGAGTAAGGTAAACAGCGTAGATGACGCTCGGTATAAATGCTTTTTAAAGCTGCCTGAGCATAGTAAATGATGAGAAAAAAGATCCATCAACTGTTACAGTCGGCTTCGATTCGTCATTTTCCACATCATGAATTACCAGTTTACAGACACACAAAGGAATTGAATGTGTAAACACCGTGTTTCCCATGATTTCGACTAAAATGATATAAAACCAATACGAACGCTTGGGCCAGTTCATAAACCACGTAGACTCAGTTTTGAAAATCTTAGACACCCACCCCTCCCTCGTAGACTTTTCTCCATACATTTATCTGATATTTTGTATGAAGCGTACACACTCAGATTATTTTACAGAAATCTGTAAAATTTTGTAAAGTTTCACCGAAATCCGTTAAATCGGATTACCGACCGTTCATCTGTTGAGAATTCGGTAAAACTTTACAGATTTCTGTAAAAAAATCTAAGTGTGTAGACTTTGATCATTCTGTGTGTAGACTTTGATCACAAACAGATGGCCGGCACTGAAGGGAAAGACTTCATAGTTCTCCGAATCTGGGTTCCATGGATAGATTCCACTTTTTCTGAAGCCATTTCTGATCACTGTCCCCTTTCCCGTAAATGCACCCAATGCTTGCTGCCAACGTCTTCGAGAATTGTATCTTCACAGTACCTCTTTAGTGGTCCGAAAAAGCTAACGTCAAAGCGTTAAGCAAGCTGCGTAGAATTCGGGTAAGAGCAATCAGAATAATTTGGTCCCGGCTGCAGAAACCAGTACTTATTGGAGTCACAGGGCTTTTTGGAGGAAACGGGATTTCTTCCATTTTCAGCCAGTGAAGGATTCTTTAAATAATGCTGAAAAGTTTCTTCCGTCGGCGTCTCATGAGAAAATTAACCGGTTGTGCACTTTCTTTCGAACCCGGACGTCAATTTTGACAACAATATCCTGCTCCATAGTTCCTCCTTTGCCGAGTCTCTTGTGATATGCCACAAAAAGTACCTTGTCAATGTCCCGAAACAACAGAATAAAATTGCAACTTGCCAGTGAGTAAAACTACTCTGTGCAGACCACAAAGTGCACAAAACAGACACTAACTCATCGGCAATCAAGTTATAGGAAAAAAAAAACATCTGCAAATGATCCACGTGTGGTATATTCAGGATCTGGTGCACCATTTGAAATGCCCAGTAGCCTGGGACACGGACATATGAAAGAAAAAAATATTCGCTCCCCAATAATTTTTGGAAGCCTTTTGGGTCCCATAATAACTGTGCAAAATTTCAGCTCGATCGGTGAAACTATATTTTTGCTCTCGAGGTTTTAATTTTACATAGGATTTTATATGGGAAAACTTACTTTTACATTGAATAATCTGGCGAGGTGACCCGTTGCCATCTAAAAATAAGTGAACCAAATTTTCTTCTTGGAAATTTTCCAAAAAAAACTTTTCTTTGAAGACTGCAAAGCAATCCGAGGATTGTGGAAAAAGTTATTGAGCTAAAACTGATTACAATCCAAACGAACAGCTCATTGAACTGTTTTCCTAACAACACTGCCACCTGCAGCATGGCCTGTAGCCTGCTGCTGTTGTACCTGAAGCAACCACGTTGTTGTGTGGCGTTCACTCGGCATGGAGGAAAGTCGATGTCATGCGCATAGTATCTTTGGTTTGGATGATACTGTGCACACGCTTCCGGTATAGTGGACCTATTATTTTTAACGGGGTCATTTATTCGCAATTTTTTAAATGTTTTTGCACAAAATTTATCCCAACAATTAAACATTTCAACGAATAACATCGAGAGTAGAGTAAGACCTCCTAAAAAATATAAAAAATATAGGCTGAACGGATTTATTGGGGAACTAGAATTTGAATTTTGACCCAGCCTAATGCCCAGTCTGCGAGTATTAACGGAGTATTAAATCGATGAATTTGATAATACATGAAATTTACAATTTTAGACTGTGCAGTGCACGAGGTGCACATATGGACGAAACGCCACTGGTCATCCAATAACTTTCAGTAATCACAACACCATAGTCCTCACAGCAATTACTCCTGGAAGCCGACTTTTGTATGGAAACAAAATCAAAGGAGGAACTAGCCTTCCAACCGCAGTTTCCGCAAACAGCAATGTATAATTTTCTTCATCACTGTTACCAAACACTGACCACATGCTTAATATTCTAACCAAACATGCTTAATATTCTTATGAGCCGAGTATTTTTTTTGCTTCGCACAACCAATTGGAAAGCAGACTCGTCCGAGTTGAAAATCTGGTGCAGCAACTGCAACAGGTGTTCTATTCACTTGTCTGTTAGTTGCTTAAGTACTTCCTGGAACCAGTTTCTTAGCTGATGCTCCGTTACTGTCGCTCTATGTTTTCCAAGAGGGAAGCTCATATGGCATAAGGTCGTTTGGCATAATGTCATTTAGCATAACAATTACTTGAGCTAAGCGGTCATTTGGCATAATGCCGTTAGGCATAGTAACAATTTGGCGTAACACTCTTGAAACAAGTGGTCGTGGCTTAGGTTTTTATCCATTGTTTTGTTTTATTCGCTTCTTTTTAAAAGAGCCGGATTGACTAAAAGTATGTATTGCTTACCCAAGTAGCACAACTTATAAAACAGCATAAAAATCGCTCTTGAAACAGATTAGGGATAGTTTTGTTTGACTATGTACCTCCAAATCATACACAACAGCAACGCAAAAAGCGCAAGGGTGGAGCCTGTTTGCAATCTGACATTGTTTCTACAGAGTTGCAATAGCATTCAGTATAACTTTTAAATATTGCAAATCGCGTTGCAACAAAGTGAAATGAATGAATGCAAGGATAACTTTTGTTTAATGGACATTGTTATCAACCAAACATGCGTGATCAAAATATTGATCAATTAAATGATACGAAAATCGAGTTAGAATAAGTTTATTTTTTAATTCGCTTTCAGATTTATGGATCAATATTCGGTTCTACTACGAAAAGTATTAACGCCCTTGAATACATCCTCGAGAATAGACCACTGTTTCTGAACTTGAAAAATAAAAAAATGTGTAAAATTCTGTATGCATTTGGAAGAATCAGATTTCTAATTCATTCGAAGATCAATAAATCGTTACAGGTAAAACTGTAAAAGGAATGATTAAATTAACTGTAGAGTAATAATTAACATTTTAAAATCTTATTTTGTATAGCAAAATTTTGGCATATGACGTCTACGAACAAACCAAATAAACTTCCGGCTAAAATAATTATGAATCCATTCCTAACACGTGAAGTGCACCTATGATATTTATCTATACAAACATCTTTAAATTATAGATATCTGGACAAGAGCGACAGTAGTAGTTTGATTGTGAATTTTATCTGTTGATTTACTCAGAATTCAAAACTACTGAAATCCACATAATTATTTATTATTAATTGTCATATTAAAATAAACTAATAGCTGCTTATTTGTTCAAAGGATATACATAACGAGCTGAAAAGTGAATACTTGACTGGCATTACATGTAAAACAATAATTTCCTATACGCTTTCAACAAATGTGTTCAATCCATTAGAACAAAAAGAAAAGATCGTTTCGTGTTCTGAATCACGAGAAGTTAAATAAGGATCAAACAGCTCACACTCTCTCGGATTTAAAAACTTACTTTTAAAAGACGAAAACTTTATTTTTATTGTTACTTTAAACATTTCATTCGAAGCTTAATTCGCTCAATTCAACACAAAATTGCATGTGACAAATTTATATTGAACAACTTTGAAACAACTTTATTATGACTATTTTCGCGGGCTGTTCATAAACCACGTAGATAGTTCAGGGGGGGGGGGGGTCTTTCGAAAATCAGTATAATATGGCAGCTAATTTAATAATGGAGCATAACATCCCGTTCACACTACAACCTATATTACGTGATATAGACTATCTTCATATTAGCATCTATACATCTAAAGACTGTCTACGATAAATTTCGGACACCAAATTAAAAGCAGCAAAACAAGATTTACACATTATTCAAAAATACCGATTGTTTATTTCACAATGATAGATTTATATCTACATAAGAAATAGTTGATTAAGATGTTAATCCTTCTTTCTGTTAAATTCTCGAACTTCCTGTGGTACACCCACGATCAGGTTCCATACTGTACCCTCGGACACGCCCGCCGTGACGATTCTCCATCTTCTCTTGAAATCATCGTTGCCATTTGCTTTCTTCTTAGTTTCGAAGAGTTTCCTCTTAACTAGTGCCCAGTACTTCTCTATTGGGCGAAGTTCTGGATAGTTTGGTGGATTGGCTGTTTTTGGCACGTATTTGATTACTTGTACCATTCCAGGACGGATTTCGCATAGTGACAAAACAAAACTGGAGAGTCGTGGTTTCTGATAAACAATAGCAATCGCTTTTGCAGACATTCTTTCTCGTACACGTCCTTATTGATAGTGTCGTTAGAAAGGAAACTTTTAGATTTTCGACCACAACTACATATGGCCTGCCAAATCAAATACTTCTTCGAGAAGTTGGACACCTTCTTGGTCCGGAAATACTTGGGAACGGCGTTCCTTTGCATTGCGGTATAAAAAGCAAGACCCTGAAGCTATTTGAAGTCTTCGAGTACGTATATTTCGTCGTCCATTGTGATACAAGAAAATGTTTGCAATAAATTGGTGTCAAGCACCTTAGCACAACTTTTTGCGGTGAAATTTTGCATGTCATAACAGTTGGGCACCTTTTTCACTTTGTACGGCTTCAGTCCTTGCCCCTGCTTCACTTTTTGTACGTATGATTTTGACTTCCCCGCCACATTTCGTACAGAAAGATTGGGATTTTTCTCAATAATGGCTATCACCTTCTTGTTAATTTATCGAGAGCATACTTTTCGCTTTGTTCCACTTCCAACCTTCCGATCCACAGGCAAGTGCTGCCAAATGATTTGCACACACATAACACGGTACTTTTGGGAATTTTAGCAGCAGGATCGCCTACCGATAAATTTGTATTTCGCTGCCGTTCTAATTATCGTTTCGAGAGGAAAAAAAAGGATAACAAGAGACAGTAATTTGAGCGTGTTGGTTGTGTTTCTTTATTCGTTTTTTAAAACATCGATAGCTCGAATGCATGGTACCAACTCAATAGTAAGTTTATGATGTCAACCACCCAAGCAACACATCTCTGTCATAATTGGTTGCAGAAACTTGATTGTGACTTAATTGAGTCACATTGCAGTTACTTTGACTTATTTGCAACAAGTGTGCTACAAGGGCATTGAGTATTTTTATTTATACGTGAATGAGATGATATTTGATAGTTAACTTGCTCCCATTTGACAAACATTTAGTAGAGGGTTTTAGCGCATTGGGACAAAGTAGCAAATACATTAAGAGGTTTGGAAAGACGTCAACTTGCTTTGGAAAACTTTCAAAGAAGATAAACTGAATTTGATATCTAAAGTAAAAACAAAAATAGCCGCATATGCTTTTATTGTGGACTGCATTTTGCGACAAAAGTGAACGCAGATCAACACAAAAGTATGCACAAGGCAGATATTTTGCCGAAGAAAATAAGGCCTGTAGCAAGGACAGGAAGAAATTTTTTGTGATGTTGACGAGAACGGATCTACGGAAATTCTATGGATAAAATCACGTTTTGCCGAAATCATTGGACTTGACATCCAAGAAATAATTCCACCAGAATTCTTCCGTTAGCTTCCGACTTTAATTATTGATTCAAACAGCCATGGTGTGGGCATCTGTAGCATTTGCATAATTGATTGTTGTTATTTTTTAATAATGCAGTAGTATTTATGCAGTAGTGAAACAAAATAAAAATGAATAACTGAATAACCTGATTGTTTGAGTTTTATTTCATAAACCTTTCCTCAAACCGCCACAACCACATATTGTAGAACATTTACCATAAATTTATAAAAAAAGAATTTGATAAAGCCTACGTAGATTTTAAGGGGGGGGGGGTTGAAAGTGTCAAATTTCTCTCTACGTGGTTTATGAACAGTCCCTTATGATCAATCGATTATTCTATATTCAAAACATTAGAATCTCTACTGTACACATATTGTTGCTTGAGTCTTGATTTAAACAAGCTATTTGAAAAATATACAATCAAGTGAAAATTTTACCAATACCAAACTTTTACTATGTGATGAATACATTAGGTTATAGTTGGGAACATAGCAACAATTTTGTTCTTATTATTGAGTCAACGGATTTATTGTGAAATAAAGTCACTACTATTAAAATAATTGCGTATAGAGGTTGCATAA
>JASCZW010020228.1:0-12580 GCA_034211315.2 Aedes japonicus | reverse complement strand
GGAAGATCGAAGTAGGTCGCGCTCCGGGTCTGACGTGTTTGTGCTTCGCTGCTTGTTTTATCTGCAAATTTTCGAGAAAATTAGATATTTAGTGGAAATTATTGTGTAGTGTTGAACTTTTCATCTTGATAATGATTCGGTCACTAAAGAGTTGATTGCGGTCCAACACGAGGCTTTCGACTGGTGTAAAAACAAAGTGTCTCCGGTGCAGACGAAACCCCGAACATATAGCCTTGCGGCGACAGGAGGAGCTCGAGTTCACCCGCGTCACTCGGAGATGTTTGCTTAATGGTCGTGGAGCGTTCATGGTCGACCATCTCCTTAAGAACAGAATGTTATCTGGAGGGTACGCGGACCTGCTCTGGTTGCTCGATGTTACAACCACAGCAATGGAATGTTCTGGAAACCCGGGTGAGCTCTTTCCATTTTCTCCTTTTGTGTCCCATTCCAATATTTTTTGTTTCGATATGTATGTATATGTATGTGTATGTACACTCAGTGGCATGGGAGAGGCCGAGCGGGGTTTTGTTGGCGGAAGACTCCGTGTTCGGCCTCCTGTAACTTTGTCAATTGTCGGTGTTTTTGGATGAAGGTTTGACAGCATTATGCAAAATTTGTGAACCTGGTGTGATCAGGGTTTCATGTTGATCAGGGTTTACGGATTTGGGGTTGTCGTGGCATGTGTGAGGGGAGTTAATTTTGGACGTGAAGATTTTGGAGGTCCGTGTATCTGTGAGGGGTTTCGGTGGCATATTGGAGGTTTCTTCGGGGCTTGTAGGGGTGCAGGGGATTGTGTGGGCGGGATTTGAACTGTTTCCATAGGGTGGTTTGGACTGCAGCTGCGTCGGGGTTGACGTACCAACGTGGGCATTTCCCTTTTTCACCCGATGCTGACCTTGCTGAGGTGTCGGTGCGGTGAGGAAGCCGAGGTGAGTTTTATTAATAATACTGATTAACACTGTATACGTAGTTTTCACAAACCAATTCATACTGAATGCCATATTTTCAAAGTTCTTCGTGGGTTACACTAGTTGTTTGGGATATTTCACGCGTAACAAATCATGTGTATTAATAAGATGAATTCACCTCGGTTTTTTTTTTGCACCGATGTTTCAGCGGGGTCAGTATCGGGTGGGGGGGGGAGGGGGCTAGGCTCGTGTTGGTGTGTCAACTTTGACGCCAGCTGTGGTTCGGACCACATCGTTTTCTGTATTTTTGTAGGCTGTGGAGAGGTTTTTAGTGTGCTACCTGCGTCCTTCACAGAGGTGCGGTTTTTTGGGGTTGCTGTGTCCAGGGATGGCTTTTTTCGCATATGTTGTGATAGCTTCGGGTCTGTAGGTTTTGTCGGCATGAGGTTTTGTCGCATAGGGTCTATACATTAGTTATTAAATTGTCAGATTTTCATTTGGAAGTATTGATGGTTGACGGGGGGACAGGAGGTTGAACGGCGTGGTTTTTGGGAGCAGGGTTTTGCTCGGCTTTTTCTTTGCTGCTGAGTGTATTTGTATGTATACATGTGTATGTATGTGTGAATTTTCATTTAATTTTATGTTGTTGTTGTTGTTGTTTTTTATTAATGACATTTTAATTTAATTTTATAATGCATACTATATATATATGATCACATCACTTATCAAGGTGAATCCTGATCCATCGAGCCCTACCCTACTAACATAGAAAAACCTCCTTCCTGTGACCTTTGTGGGGATGCAGAGGTAAACACGGTCCCTAATCAGCAAAGGTCACACTAACTTTCCTTCCCTATTCCCAACTGATTGCAAGGACGTGGCCGGCGCCGTTATTGATTATTAAAGAAATTGAGTCACTGAAACGTGTACAGTGAGAATGGTCGGTTACTCCCAGCCCCATTCAGTTGATTCATTGTGCAATTTCACTGATTCTGATCAATCACGGAGTAGCAACCATCGATACGTGCAGTCAGTCAAGCTAAGCTAAGCTAAGCTAAGCTTATTGACCAATTCCAGTACTTTCAATAACCCTTCCGGCAACGTCTTACTGTGAAAACTGTGGGAAACTCCTTCTTTAAATCGCCAGCAGAGCATACGTACTTCACAAACACCAACAGCTGACACAGGAACTGACGTCCGGGGATTCATCGAGTTGAATGGCGAATAAAGGAGAATGTTTTATTTCTTCCTGAACTTGCGCTTTCACGTCTTCGGACATATGGGCAATTCGTCTTTGCACAGTGTTGTTTGATAATGACACTTGCCGCAATTTCTTTTCACTTGCTTCTCCAAGAACCAAATTCACCATTTTCAGCATGCTAGGTTCGATCAGAGTTTCTCCAATCGTATGAGGTTTTTTTTTAAGCGATTTCCAGTGCTGTCTCATATGACGCCTGCACTACTGCTGTGTTTTGTTGTTGAATGCTGCCAGTGCCAGTGGCATCGAATCTCTGCCGTTTCAAGCCAGCTTCATGACGCCGAAAAAAGTCCATATCCTTAGTACTATACTTGGCATGCTTGGTATCCAAATACCGTTTCAATTTTGATGGCTTAATTGATTCAACACTCAACACAACGCCACAAAGTACGCACTGTGGCTTATCGACGCCATTAACGATTGTAGTTGTGAAACCGAATTTCCTATAATCCTCGGAATACTTGCGTTTCTTTTCCATGGTGAGGCCGTCTATAAAGTACAACATAATCTTGTTCTTTTCTGTAACTATTTTAAATTCAACTATTCAAGTTGACAATATTTAGTTTGCAGTGGTAAACCAAAATCTCAGCAAAATTTTAAAAATGGAAGCAACAAATTGGTCGGTTGATTGATTCGGGACTCGACGCGTAATGGCCAGTTCAGTTGTAAAAGAAGACAAAACAAGTGAGCCAACTACTACTGCGCATTCATTGAGTTTTTCTTCACGTTAAACGACGCACCAGGACGCACACGAATACATCAACTCACATCTCAGTGAGAAGGAAAGAGCAAGTAAAAAATAAATCCATTCAATCGCGTGTGCTAGCAAGAAAAAGACAATGGAAGAAGCAGCTGTCCTTCGTTGCCTTCCGTTCACCACTACTCTGCTCTACTCGAACGAATTATAAGGCGCACTAAGACCAAAATATACTCGTTTATTCTCTAAATTCATGCACTTTATAAGTAGGTTGCATTTTATTTTATGGATCAGTTATTTTTTTTATTCTGTATGCATAAAATTTGTCACGCTGGTCAGACGCCCGCGACCCCCCTAGAAGGCCCTCGCGACCCCCCAGGACCAAACATCCCCGAAGGACCAAACATCATACTTTCCAGAAGTTAAGGAGAGAACTTCCCCGTTAATCAGGAAAGGAAGAAGTTTAGGGAAGAGCATTTTTCAGAAGTTTTAAACTTTCCAGAAATTCTAGTGTTCTTCTCAGTAATTCAAATTGCAACTTCCCAGTAGTTCAGGAAAAGACATCCCCGAATTTCAAGAATAAACTAACTAGGGAGGCCACTACCAATAATTTCTCCAAAAATCAGGACCAAACTTCCATAAAGCTCAGGACGATACGTTTAAGAAGTTCAGGTGAGAACTTTTCTGAAGTTCAAGTTCCCAGAAGTTCCGGAAGAAACTTTTCAAAAGTTTCAATGGAACTTTCTAAAAGTGCTATAGAGTTTTTCCAAAGTTTAGAAGAGAAATTTTCAGGACGAAACCTCTCAAGTTAACAGAAAGAAACATTTTAGAAGCATTGGGGGTACTTCCTAGAATTTGAGCAAGTTAAAGAACAAACTTCCAGAACTTCAGAAGAGGACTACTCAAAAGTTCAAGATAAAATTTCAAGTTCAGGACATAATTTAAGTACATTTGCATTTGAGATTTACCCTCAAGTTAAGTGGTTTATGAATCAACCTTAAATTCCTAGAAGTATAGAAAGAAATTAACCGAGAATCTAGGGCATATCCTAAAAATTGCATAAGGAGCCTTCCCAGAGCTTCAGGAAGATTCTTTCTAGAAGTTCAGGAAGAGACTTCGAGAAAAAAAACTTCTCATAAGGTCAGGCAGAAACTTCTCAAAAGTAAAAGGAGAATTTGCTAGTAGTTCAAGTCGAAGAAATATCCCAAAAAATCACAAAACATCCCCAAAGTTTAAAATCATACTTCCCAGAATTTCAGGAGAAAACTTTCTCGAAAATCTTTTCAGAGCTTAAGAAGTTTAGGAAAAAACTTTTCAGAGCTTAAGAAGTTTAGGAAAAAACTTTCACAAATTTCAGGAAGAAACGAACCAGAAAAGGCACTACCTATAATTTCTCATAAACACAGAAACAAACTTCGATAAAGCTTCGCCCTAGAAGTTCAGTAGAGAACGACATTCCAGAGATTCCTAAAAAACTTCGCAAAAATTTAGTTGGAACTTTCCAGGAGGGCTAATGAGTTTTCCCAGGAAACCCAGGGTGCACGATTGCTGCCTTGAAGTTCAGAATCAAACATTCCAGAATTTCAGAATGAGGCTTTCTTAAAATTTAGGAATGCCCAGAAGTTCAGGCAGATACTTCTGAGAAATATAGGAAGAAACTTTCCGGAAATATAGGGAGTACATCCTAGTTGTTTAAGGAAGAGTTACTTATCTAAGAAATTCAGCAACAAACTTCCCTGAAGTTCAGAAGAAGACTTCTCAAAAGATCTACAAGTAAGTACCAACAAATTTAAGAAGATTATCCAAGCAATTCTGAAGAGAACTTTCCCTAAGTTTTGGAAAATTTTCCTCGCAGCTCAGGATGGATCAGACGCTTATAAAATAACTTAGTTCAGGTACATCGTACTATGAGCAAGGACACAAAATCATGTAGGAATTACTATTCCTTGGTTTCCATCTCACCTGGTTTGAGAGCTTTGATCCTCGATTCTGAAAAATTTCCCACTTAGGGTACTTAAAAGCGAAGGAAAAAGTTTGTATGCTCTACCAGAAGGTCAGAGAACTTCGATTTAAAATCGTTGAAGTGAGCAACCACTGTGTTTCTATAAAGCAGTCTTTAAATGTAAAATATTTAATGAAATAATGCTTTAGTATCTAGGTATTACTCCTCTTCCGAATCATCTTTGATATCGACACTTGTACACAGCGATGCCAATGTTCCTGATTTTTCAGAATTTTCCAGACTTTCTATCATTTTGCCTGAAATCCTGAAGCCAAGCACCAATTTTTTCCAGATTTTGATAAAAAAATCCTGATTTTTCCAGATTTTGATAAAAAATCCTGATTTTTCCTGATTTTTGTAATTTTTATCAATCCAAATTAATTTTAATCGAAATAAATAAACTAATCAAAGTAATGGAGTTCTGCCAAAGCTTTTACTAGTTGGCTACTCTGGAATGGAACTGTCAAAAATCGTTCAATAAAAAATATATTCTGACCCGCTCTTCTACCAAAACGATACAAGACATCTTAAAATTCGGGCTTTACTTTTTAAGTTTTTTATATCACTCTCTCGCAGGTCTAAACAGCTAAACAGCTAGTTAAGTTAGGTTTTCGCAAAAAAATTATAATCAGAATACAACTATACCATTTATGAAACTTAAAGAGATAAATATATGTTATGTAAGCTTTTTGGTTTTTAATAAACGGTCTTTTTATTAACATCAGTTTTTTAGACACAAAATGACAATCCTGATTTTATCCTGATTTGCATTTCATATACTTCCTGTTTTTGTAAAAATATACTTGGCAACGCTGCTTGTACACATATAATTTAATAACGAGGTTTTCAAATAACAAAAACATGGATGTAATTCACAAAAGAATAGTGAAAAATGTTAATTCTTATTTCTCGACAGTCAGTAATGATAATTAAATCGGTGAAGGTACTATTGTAAGGAGTAGTAACTTAATTACATTTTAAAAAAAATTCAACACTACAGTCAACTGTCAGGCTCGGTTGCCGGTCAGCGCTCTTTTTGTTTCATTGCCACTGTTAAACAAAACTTTAAAAAAATGCTCATCACACGTCAGATAGCATTTTTAAAACCGTACTTCGTAAGCACAATAATTGAGGGGTGCATGAATTCAACGGTTACATAGCTATTGTATTTTGAATTTTTTAAGTCAACTTCGTCACAGTCCATACTCTCCAATGAATTCAATTGGCCGTAGTAAGGAACATAGAAAACATGATTTCCATCCAAAATCGCAATTAATTGTTCATATAAAATAGTTACTAAAGCCCGATTCAAAGTAAATTTGGACGCATTCAAGTGATCATAACTCAAGAACTAAACAACATACACGGTTGATCAAAACGTCGAACAAAAGGGTATTTATTCAGTATTTCAATATTTTGATATACACTAAGGTTCTTTTTGCACGGTTTTTTTTTTTTACACGGGTTGTTTTCGGCGATAATTCCTGAACGGAACAACTTATCGACCTAATTCAAATCATATTTTACGTTTTGGACCAAAAGCAATCATATGGCAGTTTTTGTTAATGTAAACCTTCGACGTCATTGTGTGAGATGTGATTAGAATTTTGGTTTTAAGGCTACAACTGCAGATTCCTTGCCAAATCATTAGTTTCCGAGCAAACTTATCAGCAAAAATAAATTTATACCTCGAAGGGGCATCCCCACGACCAGTTGCCGGGTTAAATTTTCGTCCCGGGATTTGTTTATAGTCCATTTTAACATCCATTAAAATACAGCCATCAAGTTTTGTCAAAACGCGTTCGTATACTAATCGTGCTCGCTTTTTGGCCACTTAATATTGTTTCCGGGCTCCCCCGGATGTTTACTGGCACAAAAACACTTATATCCTTCTTTTGAAAGATTGTAACGCACGATGGAAAAGTTGGAATCGTATATCTTGGCCTAATCACGTATGAAGACACCTGGGTTGCCATTCACTTACCTCGACACCTTTCTGCTAAGCTCTTTGTGCTCTATCCACATTCACAGTATCCTTGTAACGTTTGATTACAAGACACATCGTTGACTTTAGGAATTTCAACACATTTGCTATTTTTGAGGCAGACCACGAAGGATTCTCTAGATGTTTGTGCACAATTAATTCTTTTCTCAAGATCCATGATCCGCAATTTCAAGATGCGTCGATCAATCGAGAAAAACTTTTCACAAATTTCTTCGTTAATGAAACATCATCAAATGCCTGTCAATCTTGTTTTGTTCCAACCATCAGGGACCACCGGTGGTGTATTAAACCGTGCGTCCAGATTTACTTTGAATCGAGCTTTAGAAGATTATGAAGAACATCTGTCAACTTACAGTGTACCAGTGGATTCATGGCACCGGAAGGGTTTAGAGCATCGTAAAACGTGCTCAATTGTGTCACAATAAAATGGTGGATAATTATTAAATTGTTTGAGAAGAAGTTTATCACCGTGATGTTGTCGTAATTCTGTCGACTATTTGGTGCATACACCGAATGGAGAAACTAGGCCCCAGTTTCTTCGATTTGTGCCTTCGAAAATTCGAAATGTCATAGACCATGATGGCGATCCGAAAGTAAACAACAAGTAAGCAGGATTTATCCTCCCCGTCCCGGAAGATGGCTTATTCTCTACGGAAACAAGAGAGAAAAGCATTTATCCAATTACAGCGACACCCGGCATCATACCCGGTATGATTGGACATATGAAAACAATCTGTCTCCGATGTCCGTGTTTGCTGCAGTTGAAAAACGATCTATTACCCAGCGTATGCTTTTAATCTCTCCAATTAATCCCGTTATGGGAAAGTGACCCACCAGGGAAACGTAATCTTTGATTTCCCTTGAGCTTATTACTGAGTTAAATAACGAACGCCAGCGGAGCATAGCAGCAGCGAGGTGGATAATTCTGATATCAACTGAATATTTCAAGCGTTATTCTTCTTATCTCGCCTGTTGCGACCGGCTTCGTTGCGCGATTATCCACTGAACGAAGAAATAAACCGGATGAAAAGTGGGACCTACAGACGTTGGTAACTATTCCTTTAAGCCATTTTTTCAATCTCCGAAAAAAATCTAGAAGGAGGCTAAGAGAACCAGCGCCGATATCATCCCTTGTTTGTTATACTTGTTCCAATCTTTTGGTAGAACATCGTTCTACCTCTTCCCGACATCATGATAACATCCGGCACACATACCGCATTTTAAAGTGCACTCGAAGGCATTAGTCGAACAAAGACAAAACTATGTTTCGACCACTCCCCCAAAACGGTAGCTGCCTGTAGGGTCCTTCAACATTCGTTGGTTAAAAAACGGACCGGTTTCCGAGGAGGCAGCTTCACTGCCCTGTTCATTTGTTGAGCGAACTAAAGCTCTGATAAGGACGAAGTTTCTAACGAAATGCAGACTTTTATCCTGGGGCCAGTGCCATGTTGCGAAGAGGAAGAAATTGCTGGCATGTGTACAGGTTCTTTGTGTCCCTGCTTTTTTTTTGGGTACAAAACGAGTATTCTGTTCAAAGTGTGCTCTTTGCGAGGCTTTAAAGGAAAGAGTCTCATTCAGCATATTTCGTTGCTAACATTTTATGTTGATTGCAAATTACAATGAGCTTATTATCTGCTCTAAACTTGCTACTTTATATCATATTCTTCTAGATATTCATCAAACGGTTGAAAGATTTTGATGGCAGTATAATGTTCGAAATAATATTATTGTACACACTACCAAAATGTCATGTAAGTTTCTGCCCCCTGAGACTGACACAAGCAAGCGTCCTTTAGCACATAAGAATGAGTTGAAAGAGATGAGAAAATAAATTCAATCAAACACATTTGTCGGCGAATTGCGTATGTGTCAGTTTCAGGAGAAATAATTTTACACTAAATCTTTCTTTACGTTCTTCGACGTTTTACAAACATTAATTACGTCTCGTGTAAAATTCATAATTTCTAAGTGCGTACACAGAAAAAAATAATTTATTTTAACAAGCGCGTAAAATTTCGCTTCGTTTTATTCCAAGCCAAAGGAGGTGTAAACAATGTTTGCATACAACAAAGTTTGCAATATTTCATACAGCAGGCTAGATTCAGGCGTTATCTGGCTTTAATTTACATGAAATATCCTATAATTTTTATCTGTGTATGTTAAATGCATATAATCATTTAAAATCTAGAAATGAGAAGAAAAATTAGTATTTTCCATTTAAGTCCAACTACCTTTGCTCATCTTGACAGATACGCGTATTTCGTCTACAATGTGCCGACTTCTTCAGTGTCTCGTACTAATAACTCGACTGAAAAAGTCTGCACACTGTAGACGAAATACTCGTAACTGTCAAGATAAGCAAAGGTAGTTGGAGTTAAATGGAAAAAAACTAATTTTTCTACTCATTTCTAGTTACAGATATTCCACTAAACAGCTCAAACCCTCTAAGATTCATTTAATATCAATGAAATCAACTATTTTCTGTTGATCGGATCATTCAAATTTGCGATCGGAAAAACTCGGATCTTGCATCTTGAAGTTAAAGTTGAGAAGACTGATTTTGTCAGGACCATTAAAAACTTCAAGGACACTGGAACTGTTGTTCCTAAGACAAAGCCCGGTAAGAAGCGCAGTGTATGCACTCCCTCAGCGGTCAAGGCAGTGAAGGAGCGAATTCGAAGGAATCCTGTACGGTCGGCGAGAAAAATGAAAATTAGCCACGCATCCATGCAAAATAAAGCTCGATTCAAAGTAAATCTGGACGCACGGTTTAATACACCACCGCTCCCCTGGTATTTGGAACATAAAACGTTGACAGGCATTTGTTGATGTTTCATTGACGAAGAAATTGGTAAAAAGAAACCTTGATTGATCGACAAATCTCGAAATTACGGATCATGGAGCTTGAGAAAAGAAAATTAATTATGCACAAACTTCTAAGGATTTCTTCGTGGTCTACCTAAAAAATAGCAAAATTGTTAAGGTTCCCAAAGTCAACGGTGTGTTTTGTAATCATACGTTACAAAGATACTATGAGTGTGGATAGAGCACAGCGCATCTATCATAAAAGTAGCACTAGGGACAAAGAGCTGAGGAGAAAGGTGCTGAGGTACGTGAAAGGCAACCCAGGTCTCCATACATGATTTGGCAAAGAAATACGATTTTTCCACTGTGCGTAACATCCTTTCAAGAAAAGGATATAAGTCTTTTTGAACCAGTAAACATTCGAATCGCTCCCTGAAATAAAATTTAGTGGCCAAAAAGTAAGCACGATTACTATACGCGCAAATCGGGTTTCTTGCGTATTACGTAGCCTGCTTTGTTCTTTTATTTTGCAAACGAGAACAAAAATCGCTTAATAAATGTCATTGATCCTTCAACCTTCTAGAAGCATTATATGGAAGAAAAATAGTAAGGCATTCAAGGTTTTTGAGTACAAAACTCTGTTGAGTTTGGTTCACCACCAGACACTTTTTATTTATTGATAATCAGCACCTTTTTGACAAATGATGTAAACGTTGATAGCTCTTTCTTGGATTGACCAATCAGTAGCCAAAATTTGTCCAAACGCTGCTCTTTTCTACGGAATCCGGCAAGCAACGTCTTTGAAGACGGCATTGAGCACAGCTGCCCAAATTCTTCTTTCACTTTGAGAGCAACTGCAGCGCTCAGATAGTTAGCTTTTTAGCTATGTCCGTGAAGTAAACTATAATATCAGGGTTAATTCAGATGCAGAGTATCTTCCTCGATATAACACAGCAAAAAGATCGACAGTCGTTGAGGAATGCCAAAACGTCTATGTCGGAATTTTTTGTAAATTTTCACGCTTTTTTAATTGCCGATTTAGAGGCAATTTGCTTAACAATTTGCTTTATAGCGGCTCTAACTAGTCTCATCAAATCGTCAAAAAAAAAACGAGGCCATAGGAGATAAGGTCTGGGAAACGATTTGACCATTGCTGCAGACGTGATGACAAAACTCAGTTTTGGTTTCAGCATCTTATCGTCTCCCTCATCAACCACAACAGCGAACACTTTTGACCGTAATACCGACGGAATTTGAAATTCGCATGACTTTCCTTCAGCTTTCTTTCTTCCTGCTTCCTGACTTCATCCACAAAACTTTTCAAATGGGGCAACATTTGTAGCGCTCTTCTAGCAACTTGTTCATTTTACACCAAACGAAATCAGCAGAATTTCAGCTGAAAAACTGATGATCCTGAAAAAACATGATTTAACATATATTTTTTTTAATCTAAAACTGTAAGGTGACTCAAGTGGTCAAAAATATCGTCATGTGTCAATTGGTCGACATTTTATATTTAGTATATTTAACCGGAGTTGAAAAATGCATGGTATTTTAAAAATGACAGCAGTGTTACCATCCCTAGGTTGGCAGGTCCCGTGAAGCATAAAAAAAAATTGTGACAATATTGTAAAGTTAATCTTTGCACTAAAATTAACAGTAACGCATACAATAGCGATGCTTCATTCAAAAGGAGTTCCAGGCAAGCAAAACAAAAACAAAAGTTAGTTATGTGCGAAACATCATCTGTTACAACCGTGTAGCCAGATCTTATAAGAACGTTTTTTTAGGGGTTGAACGATACCAAAGTGCTTCTGCGATAATAATTTAGGGTGCCTTAACCTCAAATTAAACCTGTTGTTCAATGACAGGGGCGTGAAAATAAACAAAGAGTACACGGAAAAAAAGCTGTGCCAGGTCCGTGCACTGAAGTCATGAATTCTAGAACAAGCAAAAATCCTGTAAACGTGAACTAGTTCTCGGCCTGTTTTCATTTTCGGGAACGCTTATGTTTTTCTGTGTTGTATTTACGTAATCAAAGACCTCCTACTTTTCTGTGCTGAGAAACTTTTTGGAGAGGAAAGTTTTTTTTCCAACAGGATTCAGCTTCAACGCATAAGGCAGTAGTTGTTCAACAGTGATGTCAGCAAAATTTAGCATGTTTCAGCAGTTCATCGGAATGACTATGTGACTTGATACCCGTGTGTTTAGACTCATTTAAAACACGTTTGGTTGAGATTTCGGATTAAATGCCGGAAGAGGTGGTGTGCGCGGCTTACACCAATTTCGAAAAGGTCTTCGAGCCTTGATAAAATATCAAGGTGAAAGATTGAAACTTCACTAAGCACGATGTAAGTTTAATACTTTGACATGTAATTAAAGTGTCAATGAATGCGAAATACAATCCTATTTAAATTTAAAACAATTTGCAAGTGCATCATTTCTACGTGGCCACCCTGTATATTTGCTTATGTCCATAAACTTATCTCATGCAGTTTTAAGATGATTAAGTTGTTGGGAGTGATGGAGCTAAGAAAGTTGAAGCACTCCTTTGCTGTCTGCTTCTCTGGTCTGGAACACAGGCGTTTTTTACTTGTATATGTTGTGCCTTTTCTTGCGTGAGAGCTTGTTTGTCGGTTAGGACATGAACACTAACTCATATCCTAGCATTTTATAGCTTATGGTTATAGCGCCATTAATCGCTTTAGTTTTTTTAAACAACAATATATTTACGAATTAAGTATTATTCAATACCTTCCAAATAAGGTACAGATTATAGAAATTGGGCGAAAAGTGGAGATGTAAACAAAAAGGTAAAATCAAACGCATTTATAATCAGCTGAAAATTGATGGTGTTTGCGCTCAATTTAACCCTCGAAATGGTAGTTTCTACTGCGTTTTTTTT
>JASCZW010020227.1:0-12558 GCA_034211315.2 Aedes japonicus | reverse complement strand
GCCAGAAAACCGATGGAAATTTCCCAAAATATTAGTTGGAACTTCCCGACGCTCATGTGATATTAATATTTTGCACCTCTAACGACAACCACGAAGCCAAGATCTCAATATTACAACCATTTATCCATGTCTTAAGAAAAAAATAATCCAAATTTCAAATATCTCTCTTAAAAATAAAGACATGTCCTAATATCTACCATCTCTGCTTTAAAAATATACTAACAAGCCCGTTCTGCGAATCAATTGAGTCGGAACGAGTTGCTTCTATGAACGATTATCAAAATGAATAAGATGATTCTTGGTGCAAATCAAATGGATTTTTATTTTATGATCATACGATCAAATTAAAGGGTGTATTCGTAAAAAATTGGCCACCCAAATTTGAAAGAATCGTCTCAACAGTTTGAGGAAATATGCCGTCAAGCAGCATTACCAAACGTAATCAAAACAACAAATCCCACGTGTTCAACTTCATCTTTGTTTTATATTAAGGTGGCCTTAGACAGATTCACCACCAGAGGGAGGCACCTCAAACAGAGCCAACACCAAGGACTTTGCTTCTCTTCCGAAGAAAGACGGGACCGATGATTTTTTACGTCTTGGAAAAAGCTCACCTACCTCGGCTAGAATTGAACTCAGACCTCCTGGGGTGACAAGTAGCAGTCACACTTAACGCTATAATATCGAGGCCGAACCCTTACGCATTTTATACAATCCTAATGAAAATCTAAATGAGCCTCATGAAGATGGGTTGCTTCAAAGATGGACATCACTAATTTCAATTTCACGTATTTTGTGATAAAAGCTGACGAAATGATTTTCATGGTTGGTATAATAAGGACGTAACTTCAATGATCGATTTTCTTCATTGAAATAGGAAATCGATGAAGAGATCATTTTTAACTACGTATGAAATTTTTGGGTCTATTCTGAGAGTCGAATCAGTCGAAACTTGTCGCTCTTACTCGACGAGTCGATAATTGTACAATCGAGTGATTTGACACTCGATTTAATTATTTGCACGCATAGTTGAATTACCCGATTCGACAATTGTCAACTCGTCCAGTTAAAGCGACTCATACTGTACACGAGATTATGGTGGACCAACAGGTGGTTAACAAGGTCAGCCCTACCACCAGCACTACAGCCAACGATAAACAATTACGCATACTTGTGAGTTTTTCAGGAATTACAAACGTAATTTGTGATCGACCCGCGGGCCCTTTTAATTTGTATAATAATATTGAAGAAGAATATAGAACTGTCATTAGAATAGCACACGCTAAAATGAGAATACCTAAAACCCGTTAGAAAGTATCAATAATCGCTGAAAAGCGCTTATACCGAAATTGTGCGTAAACACAGTTTACCCAATATAGGGAATTGAAGGACGATATTACCTAAAAATTACCGATTTTAAACTGAAAATTGGGTTATTTTTGTTAATTTATTTTATAGAATGCTTCAAAAAAGACATGCAATTTTACAAATTATCCATCCGGATAAGTATTCTAAATCTGCACTCAAGCAGAAACAACTGTTCAAAAGTATTACAGAAGTATACCGGAATCCACAAAATAATTCTGCAACAATTTTGAACAAATTGGAAATTGTCAAATTGCACCTCGGTATTCACGTTGACCCATCAGTGCAAGACTCAAATAAAAGAAGGCAACATTGATTGCTTTAAATATTGGGACATGAATCAACTATCTATTGAAAGTTTAGTAAGAAAAGTAATAACGTCTTTTTATTCAGTATTGTGTAAATATTAACGTCTAATATTGGAAAATGAAAATTACCTGAATTTCAGTAAAAATAACTGTTTATTATCGTTTAATTTTACCGAGATTTTGGGAATTGTCAACAATACATACACGGAGGCAAATATCGTTCGTTTAAATAAGAAATCTAGGCAAAATCGTAAAAAGGCCGAAACAATTGTAAACAATGACTAAAAACATAAATTTCCTGGAAATGCCAGGTTGCTAACATCTAGATCCACTTCCGACGGAAATGTAATAACTCCCTGTGTCTGTTTCTGATGCTATTTAGTTTGTGGGAGCAAGCAGATCCCAGAAAAATACGCTAGAAGCCATCGACCTTTTGACTATTTTGTCTAGAAATATCGATGGTTAACTTTTAACATAATAATCACTTAGTGTAAATTTGGTGGTAAGTTTCCAACAATATCAATAACTATGCATCTAATATGAGGTATGTGTATTTTACCGTGTATTTCAAGTTTCCACTTTAGAAATATGAGCGTATATTTATGGCTAAGGCTAATGGCAAATTGCTCATGTCCTGATATACAACCTGTTAGCAATCAAGCAAAGTGATATATCTAGATATGCGGTAACCCAAATAGTAACAACGATTAAAATAAATATAAAACCATAGTTATAAATTCACAGATTTTAACATTTCAAAAATTTGTACGATAATTCTAAACACAAATAAGTTTAAAGCAAGGGTAACATGGTTTTTATTTTAAACATCGATGCCACTTGGATTTAAACGTGGAATATATTTGAAATAAAGCATGTTTATGTTTGTGGCCGGAACAAACTTAAATACATATCATATTTAAATTGAAATGATGTACGTTTGTTTTGATGGTATTTTTTTCTGTGTGTAATTTTAGCTTAAATAAAAACCTAATTTTAGGTATTCTCATCTGAGAGTGTGACTGATTTACCAAACAATTAAGGCCTAGCTACAATGGGAAGCACTACGGCGCGTTGCGGCAGCTTTTGACATAAAATATATGGATTAACTGTCAAAAGCTGCCGTTGCGTTTCCCATTGTAGCTGGGCCTTTAGGGAACGGCATGAGCATAAAAAGATTTTGTATCCCGTTTATAGCTATAGATCATTGCACCGAATGTATTAACCTCATTTTTTTACAGTTCGGGAAGTTTGTTTACAAGGTGTTAGAATTTGAGCCGCTAAAACGACATTTTTCATTGGCTTTTTCTGGATTCTAAACGATTAGATTTAGGAAATGATGTAAAAATAAGCACTGGTGCCTGTTTCCCGGCTATTTTACTTCAATCGTAATAAATTAGCACAAAATCTCAAACCGATCGTACCGACAAAATTCCAAGTCCACGTAAACAAGCTCCCTGTACTGTCAAACTGAATTGATGACGCCATCGTGCAATGATCTATGGATTCTTCTGCTATCATATAACAAACCGCTTTCAATTAGAATTTCATTTGAATTTTTTAGAAGCATTTTAAAATGTTCGACCGTATTCATTTTAAATCAATCCGAATGAATAGGGACACAAGTACACTACCCAAGTAGCTTTACAAGTTTTATCAAGATTTTTCTTAAAAGGTTATCTCATAAAACCTTTTGTCGTCATGTTACATGTCACTTGGTTTGAACACGGCTGACAAATATCGAATAATGAACGGAATTTGGCCACCCCAAGCTCATAAACGATCCAGATAAAATATCTACAAACGCCAAAGAACGCTGAATAAAGGGTGAGCCGATAATTATTGCGTTACTTTTTTCATACCTTATCGAAATTTAACATATTTTGCTCGGTTTCTCTTCAGAGTGTATTGATGTAAACAAGTTGTGCCGTTGTCAGGGAGATTCCGGTGAACACATTCGACCGTCTACTGGACACATTCGACCGTCTCAAGGGTCCTCCAAAGATTTCAGGAATGTATGACAGCGGACCACTGGTAAGGCGCTGGACGAAATCCGTAAAAACGCGCAATAAATTGGGAGAGTGCTGATTGCCCATTTTAAGTGGAATTCGGAAATTTCGACGCGGGCAAAAAACTTGATGTTCCGGAAAGTTTCGTCCAGAGATTAATGATAAGGCCTACATCATAGCGGATTTTAAGCAGTTGCCGTAACAGAAATATTTCACGGGTAAGGGCAAGTTTGACCGTTTCAAATGAAAGAAGTTGGCAAAATTCGCTTCAAAGAACCTGATTTGGTAAACCATACACTGAAAATTTATTTTCGTATATTAGCTTTAAATCGTTTCGTAAACATGGAATTTGTACATAGAACAAATGTCTCGTATATTGTATGAAACATTCATATTGCTTTTTATCTGGTTAAATGCTATCATTACACCTTTCTGTATAATGCACGAAATGAACTTCGTAAAGACCAGCCAATCGCTGTTTCTCTTTTATCGTACTCATGCAAAATGGTGTTGCTGCTGAGATGAGCGGGAATAATTTACCTATCCCAAAATTAAAATCAAAGCGCTGTCGAGAGCTATAACTTCATGCTCATTAGTCAAGCATCTTCTCACGCGTCAGTATGGCCTAATGAGATCAACCACGGATTCAGCATCGGCACTTTCCAAAATTCAGGTTCGAATCCCATGTCAGAAACATTAAAAAACGCTCCACAAGTCAATAAAGTAGATCGGTCAGTCTTTTGTGCAACCACCAGAGAGACGTTTCTTTTTAATTTGTGACAAAATTTGCATAGCTCTTAGTATTGTTTTCCTACAATTCACGAATGATCTTTCTGTGTCAACAAAAGCTTCGTGCTTTTGACAGCGCTTGTGCCATTAATTACGAAAGCATCTTTCTAAAAAGTACAAATCAGTTTCGTTGCAAAAATCAACGAATGGATTTGTGAGTATAACCTTCTATTTTGTGATATAAACTAAAATTAACTTTCTGTGTATGCGCTTGTGCCGAACGGAGTGAACTACAGGGTGTCTGCAAATTATACGTACAGACTTGGTGGGCATGCCTTAACAAAAACAAGTGGATTAAACTCAGCATATCTACATGGTTTAACATCTTGACCAACTGTCTTTAAACTCAGTAAGTTTGTTACAGTTGTGATTTCTAATTAATTGAGCTTTTTCGAAAAGGAAAAACTATTTCAGTGATTGCAGAGACCCTGAATATGACAGAATCTACAGTGACTGACGCCACAAAACGATACCAACAGCTTGGAACCCTAGATTTTCCGGCGACGAATCAAGCGAAATTCTTCGATGTCCATCCGAACGTTGGCGAAATCACTGAAAATTTCAAAATCTTACGTTGGAGCCATAGTTCACCGCGATTTGAAGCTTCAGTCATATAAACTTTGCAAGAATCACTACTTGAATGACACCATGAAAGCAAACCTACACGGAAGAAACAAAGTACCTAAATTGAGTTTTTTTTTAATTTAAAATTAGGTACTGTTGTTGAACGAGAGAGATGGGTCAATTTGATTCTGCCAATCAGGTAAAGATTACTCAATGGGTGAGTACTTCATTGAATACTCATTTTTGAGTAAAAATGGAAGTCGTTTGCATACTTTTATTATTTGACGTATATCAAATTTTAAAAACCAAAAAACAATAAATATGTTACGGTACAAAACTAGCCATTATTGCTTAAAATCGCGGAAATTAAAAAATTAACAAAATCCATAAAATTATCAAGAAAATTTATGTTTTTATTCTATCATCACGAGAAAGGCACTTCATGGCAATTGTTGTATAACATTTACATTAATTGTTATGTTATTTATTCTCCGTGTGAGTATAACATTTGCTAACTAACCGTGCGGAAAAATGCTCATTTTTTGGTTTTTACAAGTTTTATTGCATTAGGTTAAATTCACCCACCATAAACTTTGGATACAGTTACTCAAATTTGAGTACTATGACATATACTCAAATTTGGCTTCCCTCGCGGAACTCCAGAGTTGGGTGAAATAAACGTAATATCGGAAAGTTTGTTTCTTCCGTGTAGGGCCGCTATCGGTGCGAACGCATTTTCCCATGCTTTTATTGAAATGGCCTTCTAACTCACCGAATTTGAATCCGATGGACTATTCGGTATGGTCCATCTTGAAGTCAAGAGCCGGCAGTACACCACATAAATCACTAGAACATCTAAAATCATCTCTTTTAAAGGTTTGGGAATGAATAGCTGTCAAAGCACTCGCGGCCATCGTGGAGAACTTCCCAAATCGTTTGAAGGCGTGCATCTCAGCACAAGACAGCCATTTTTTTTTATAAAAGACCGTGCGTAGCGTAGTTGCTACTCCGTAACCGATCAGAACTAGTGTAATTGCACAGAGAACCACATAGATGGAGCTTGGGAGTAGGCTTTGCATCTTCAATGTACAAGTTCACTAATTCTATTTATAGATCAGTACCGGCGTCGGCCACGTCCTCACGGTCTGTGGGGAGGGGGAAGGATGATTAGTTTGACAATGGTTGGATAGAGACCGTGTTTACCTCTGCGTCTCCACAATTGTCAAGGGAAGGATAGATTTGTGTTAGTGAGGCAGGTTATTTATAGATCATGGATTCACTGTGGTAAGTGATGCGTGATGTGATCAATGAAAGCGCAGTAGACTGCTTTTTATTCTAAATCTAGTGGTGATAGAAAGAGGCAAGTGACAAATGACAAGGAAGGGGACGGGCCTGGGATTGAACTCCCGACCATCTGCTCAGTAAGCAGAACGGATAACCACTGAGCTATCCAGCCACGTCTACAGCACAAGACAGCCATTTTGAAATGAACAAATAAAACTTGTAATTTGCAAACATTTTGCTATAACAAACAATACATACTGATTTTCCAAACGGTGAATAAACGGTGAGAATTTCAAAATAGAGTGCCTCGAAAAACGGCTTTTGTTTTAACTCGATTAGGCTTCATGCCACTGCACCAAAAATCGTGCGGCTAATACTGTGAATTTTGTAGTGAAAGACATAAATGCACCAAACTGTCTTGAACGCCCGGCCGATGGAAATATATTGGGCCATGGTGAAGCGTAAACTTCGAAATGCAGAATAAGAGGCAAAGGACGAAAGTGGGCGTGAATCGCAAGTGTCGAGCATTTTACTCAAAGTTATCTTTAAACTAGCTGACCCGGCAGACGTTGTCCTGCTTACAATTAAACTACTTATTGGAAAATTTAGGAAGGTATTAGCATCAATCAATATGCAACATGCGATTCGAAATAAGTTCACTTTTGGCTTTGTTTTGATTTGCTGTGTTATTTTGACAGCGTGCGTTCGTGTGAGTTCATTTTAGGGGCATATTATTAAGCTTGGGACCAAGCTTGGGACCGATGTGCTAGTACTGACTTAGCCAAGCAATAATCGTATTTGTTCGGGACCTACTGATCTAAGAGTTAGTCTATGGTATTAGCTCGAATCGCAAGCATTCGATCTAGTGTAGTCTTGAACATTTGAATCAATCCATTGGGCTCATGAAGCATCGCTTGCACTTGTTGTACAATGTCTCGCTTCATGGTGGAATAATGTTGCTGAGTGAATCTCCCTTGAAATAAATCTGTAGACATAGATGGTCTGCGTCCGTCGGTGGCAACATTGAATTCGCGTTTTGGTAAATTTGACCTGTAAAGTAGACGCTTTCACAATTTCATAATTTACTAATTTTTAAACTCTTTGAAGCATTAAGGTTCAATGTCCAGTTGCGCCAAAAGAAGTCATTTGAAAACAACTATTATAACTCTGGATGTTCTGCAGAAAATGTTTAGAACCAGTTCCTGATCCTGACACAAATGAGCGCAAAGGCTCTGGTGTTTCATTTGGGAACTTCAATGTATTACAATGATAACAAACTACACTCATTGATCCAATGGCGACTGATATATTCGCATTGTCATCAAGATTGCCTTCGTAATTGTTTTATAAGGTTATGTTGGGCACGATTGTTGCCAGATCTTTCTGATACATGCCGATTACGCTTCTTTCTAACTCCATCGCTTGTATTTTGAGCTGCTCTTTCTTCTTCACTCAACATCATTCGAGCCCGTGAAATCCGTTGTCGATCCAATTCAGTTTGAGTTGCACGCTGATAGTCGCTTTGTCTCATTCGAGAGTTTACTGAGCTAGCAGCCGACCGATATTATTCTGTCTAGTTGGAGGCATTGTACAACCATACTAATTGAAATTAACTGAAATCAAAACTGAAATCGAAATAATTTGTGTTTTTCTAAATTCTAGTAATATCGTCGATTTCACCTTCCTGTTACACTTTTAATCACACAGCGAACGATACTAATGTAAACAAAAACGTAATTACACATCTGTCAGTTCAACACAAAAGACATAAACTAATACCTTCACTTTCCATTGACCTTCATTCCAATTCTTGACCAACAATAGAATAGGGTTAATCAACATTTGTAAACATATACTTTCGAGCCTTTTTTCTCGCAAGCCATGGACTACACACGCAAATCTATAGCATCATCGGGTAGAGAAACTTTTCCATACATTATTATGGTATTGATTTGCGTGGGTGGCTTATGGCTTAAGAGAAAAAGGGCTCAGGAATAGTTGGTTACAAATGTTGATAGGCCCTATTCTATTGTTGATCGAGAATTTCCATCTCGCTGCGAGGTGTCACCAATACAAACGTTCAGTTTATACGTGCTCGCTATGAATCGTATAGATCAGTGCACGGGCCCTAACCTCAATTCCGTTTTGACATTTTTGGGTGGTTTGTTTTGGTTACTATCTTCTTTGTTTTGATTCCTAGAGTGAACAAATTTTATCACTTGTGCAGGATCGTTATTCTAACGAAACAATTTTTAAGTTTGAAAATCAAACTCAAATTAATAACTATGGAATCCATTGGAAAGTTGTCCAGAGTTGTCGTGCTTACGAATAAGTAACCAAAACAAACCACCCAAAAGTGTCAAATTTTTGTCGGACTGAACCGACTGACGTCTGCGTGCACTGATCTATACACTGAAGTTACTTTTTACACAGGAGTGAGTGCGATGGAAAAAAACTACTTAAACAAATCGAGTAAATTCCTAAATCCACGTAAAAACCCGTAATTTACAAAAACTTTGCAAAAAGCGAGAAAAGTTAGGTTTAAAACGCGTTTTTGATCAAATATAAGCGAACGTTATCTACTCGTTTGAATGATGAAAACCGCGTCAAATTCCGACAACCCCGTAAAAAATTGCGAAATAAGCGACTCTAGTGTATTATCATTTTTTGTACATCTTCTCAAAAGGTCCTAAGTAACAATCAGTGATTCTCTCCTCTCTCGTTCTTTTTAGTCAATTGCGAAGCCATTATAATAGTTTTCATCGGTTTGTCCTTACAAATCGAAAGATGGTCTTGCTGTCTATTATGATATTCCCAAACAAAATGACAATTTGATTTTTATGATTTTTTCTCATTTTCTAGTAAAATTTTCCAATTTTTTCTTCATGTAAACCTGTTGGGAACCAAGACGAATCAAATAAAAAAGAAATCAAATAAATCTATCGAGTCGTTCGTGAGTTATGCCGTCACGAACGGACAGCATTTCATTTTTATATATATAGATTTAACTGACGTACCGCTAAAATAAAGGCATACACACTTAGATTTTTTCACAGAAATCTGTAAAATTTAACCGAATTCTCAACAGTATCACGAACGATAATCCAATTTAACGGATTTCGGTAGAATATCACAAATTCCAGTAAATTTTTAACAGATAACTGTAAAATTTTACTAAAATCCATTAAATCGGACTACCAAACGTTCAGCTGTTGAAGATTTGGTAAAAATTTACAGATTTCTGTAAAAAAAATCTAAGTGTGTATCCTAAACTACTATATAATTTGATTTCATTTCTAAACTATTTATATAGCCTTTTTATTAATCGATCTCAAGTGTCCCAATAATTATCGACTCACCCTTTAAAAATAAATCAAGCAGTGACTCATCCGTTAAATTAAATACAATAAAGTCCCGTTCATCGCCTCAAGAAAAATTGATGCATCCCATTTTTTATCTAAACAAACCAATCATCGATACACGGATAACAGGGTCTACAATCTACATTGAAAAAAAAAACAGAAGCGCAGAAGCGTGACAATTCCGGTCAATAATGCCCAAAAAGCTAAGCTAATTCTAAGGGGCTGGAAAAAAACTAAACCACAATGTTTCTACAATAAAACAAAACGAAAGAAAAAACCTAACCACCAAGAGCGAGAAAGAGAAAGAGAGAGTAAAAGGAAAATAAGCTTTTCAGAAAAAAAATCGAAACGCGTAAAATACGAAGCACGTGTTGATATATAATGAGGTGGTGAGAGGGAGAGAGATGAAATGAAGTAAGAAGAGGAAAACTAAAGAGAAAAAAATCAAAAGCATAAAAAATATAACATGACTTACGAAACAAGAAGAAACAGTAGAACCACAAAAATCCTGCAAACGGTCGGGTCGGACTTGGTCGGTTTGTTGATTTTGATTTTGTTTTTTGTTTTATTGCAAGTAGCTAAGCCGGATGTGTGTGGAGGTGTGTTTGTGTGGACTATTAACAGAGGTTGGTTTTAGTACCTAGGACTTTTGATATTTTTATTATGTGTTTTTTTTTGTAAAAATCCATCGAATGCAGGCTTTGTTCTCGAGGTTGAAATTGGAACCAAAACAACTCTGATGTAACGGCTTACTTTACGCGGATTGCGGACGGGGATGGTTGGTTGCTGTTGATTGTTGCAGTTCTCAGGGGGATTCCACCGATGGCGTTCGTCGTGGTTATTGGATGCTGAAGGGTGCTCTCACCGGTCACCAATTTGAGCTCCAATCGTTTTTAATTGCACGTGAGTATGTGTGTGTTTTTTGTTTGTTTCAGAGATTTTATTTTCCCGTAATGGTTAAGTATGTGGGAAGATGTTAGTGGAAAACACAGAGGGAGAGAGGGGGGTAGCAAATGACGAGAACATTAAAGTGACGGGGGGAGGGAGGGAGGTAGGGTCAGTCAGTTCAGGCTTTTAGAAACACACACGTATGTTCGTTTAGAAAACTAGTAAGTAGTAGACAACAACACTGATCGTGCATAAGGCCATCGTTTCGTTTTCACTTCGAGTGTACGCGCTCCGAATTCCGATTCTTCATCGTCGAAACCAATGAAATCACCTTATTTTTGATAACTCCTAGCTTATAAGTCATACAACCCTGCGCGAGATTTTTTCTAAGTAAGAAATCACTTATTCACGATTCAGTCAAAAACTGTTATATTTTTTCTCTTTAGCGGGGAAAACCAACACTTCGCGAACTGATATGTTTCACACAATACGTCAAACGGGGTCAAGTTAAAAGGAACGGTTAAAAATTTATTTAAAAAAAAAGTTGCTTTCTATTCAACGACTTTATCCGGGTTAAATCGCGTGAAACGGAGCAGCGGGGAACTCACATTGAGAAACGGAAAACGAAAACTTAGATCTTCAACCAATTCCAAAACGTGGAACGAATGTTCCGTACCTTTCCGCTGTCACCGGAGCCGCTGCCGCCAGTCAGGCCGGAATCAGCCGTGGCCCCTGCGGAGGAACCGTTATTGTTATTCTGCTCGGCCACCGAAGACGAAGAGCCCCGGCCGATGGAAGCACTACTGACCCGGCGGATGGCGCTAGCACTTCTGCTTCCGGTCGCGCAACTGTCCGGTCGTGAAACTGGAACTCAGATCTTTCTTCGAGCTGGACTTGCTCAGGTTGCCGGTCGAGGCGGACGCCGCCGACTGTAGCCGCGAAAGCGAATCCAAATTTTTTACCCGTGTCGTTAGCGAGTCCCGTTTCGCCTTCGGAAGCGGTGAACTGCTGACCACCGACGGCGGTTTGACCACCGTGGGTGAGCCACCACCTCCTCCTTTGGAGACCGGAATAGAGGAACTACGGCTTTTTTCGAGAGAGGTGTCCCGGCGCCAGCTTTGAGCCGACTCGGGACGGTTTAGACTCACGTCCTTCTTGTCCTTGCTAGCACTGGTTATCGAGCTCGGTCCGGTCGATTTCATGTTCAAACTACCGGTGCTTTTGTTTAGTGACTTGTTGGTCAATGATGCGGATGGCGAGGGGGAACTCTTCTCCCCTCGCTGTTGCGAGGCCATGAAATTTCTCCCGGACGGAGGTTTAGGCGCCACGTAACCTTTGGTCCCCGCGAGAGGAATCTTGCTGGGCCTCCTCCGTGGAGTCTCCGGACACTGCAGTCTACTGCCGGGTGAATCTCGCTCGGCCTGATCCTGCGCCGACTCGGTACTACTGGAGTGCTGGAGGATCTCGTCCATGGCCAGCGGAGTCATCGCCTTCATGCTGGGTGTGGAAACCTGCGACTGGGCCAACCTTAGGGCCAGTTCCCGCTGCTGCTGCTGTTGCTGATGGTGATGGAGCTGGTGAACTGGCGATAGTTGAGCCAGCTCCGAGGTAGAGGCGGATCGATGCTGATGACTAACGATGCCACCGGCCGAAGTGAGTTGCCACCGCCGAGGTGCTGCTGGCGGTCGATCCCTTCATCATGGTCGAGGTAGCGGCGACACCGGTGGACGTAATCAACGGTGACGTGGTAGTTCCATGGAGGTGGTGGTGGTGCTCCGGACTGAAACCGGACGACGACGAGGACTTACCGCTCTGTTTGGATTCCAGCACCCGCAGTTGGGCCTTGGTACCCTCCAGTTCGATGGTTTTCTCCTCGAGCTGAAACGAGACGGAGGAAGGATGGAATAATGATTAGTTTTATTTTGGGTGAGGATGTCGGTGAATTCAACTTTCGAACGCAGAGAGATAAGCATATAGCGTACAGGACGGGTT
>JASCZW010020226.1:0-12582 GCA_034211315.2 Aedes japonicus | reverse complement strand
ACAATTCAATCAAATGAAGACTTCACGATGCCTGTAGACGTCGAAATATTCAACCGAAGAATAGCAGCTATTCGTGTTTCGCCTATAGATTTAGGTAAGGTTAAAAATGTTCACTATCCTGAAAAAAAGTGCGCTGAAATCGTCGAAGGTGTACGAAGAAATCTTTTAAATTAGACGCTAAAACAGAAAAAGCAAACGAGTTTGATGAAGTCATAGAAAAAATGAAAATTAAATTTTTAAATTCAGCCACAAGGCAAGAAAAACTATTAATTTTATCATTGTTACCAAAATCATGGTCAGTACAAAAAATTGTAGACGAATTTGAAACGAGTAGAAATATGGCATCAGATGCAAGAAAGGAAAGAGATAATGTATTTGATTCATCTCAAGGTTCAAGCTCTGGAAAAGCTTTGAGTAATGAAACAAAAGAACTGGTTTTGATTTTTTTTGAGGACGATGATATAAGCCGTGCAATGCCAGGCCAAAGAAATTTTGTTAGCGTAAAGACAGGAAATAAGAGATTAGCTGTTCAGAAAAGATTGTTAATGATGACATTGAGAGAAGCTTTTAATCGCTTTAATGAAATGTACGTCAATGTAAAAATAGGGTTTTCATCATTTGCAAGCTCTCCGGCCAAGGCAATGTAAACTATTGACTATCACAGGAACACATAATGTTTGCGTTTGCACTACGCATGAAAATGTCAATTTAATTCTACATAGCTTAAAAAATACAATGTCTTGAATGATCTAAAAACATTAACGAATAGATTACTTTGCGAAAATAAGACAACTCATTGCCATCTACGAAGATGTAAAAACTGCCCAGATACCTCAGTTTTAGAAGACAGTTTATTGAAACAACTGGAAGAAAACTTTGTTGAAAAGCTTTCATTCGAACAATGGGTTACCACTGACAGATGTGATTTAGAAACTATTGTAAAGCAAACCGATGAGTTTGTTTCATTTTTCAGCTCAAAATTAGAAAGTTTGATTCCGCATGATTTTGTAAAAACCGAACAATCCAATTTTTTGAAAACTACAAAACAAAACTTGCAAGATGGTGAATTTTTAGCTATTTGTGACTTTTCTGAAAATTACAGCTTCATTTTGCAGGATGAAGTTCAATCACACCATTGGAACGTGCAACAGGCCACAATCCATCCTTTCGTAATATATTATACTGAAAATGTGCAAATTAAACATTTTAGCTTCATTATTATTTCTGAAGAACTAAGACATGATTCAGTCGCTGTTAATTTGTTTATTGATAAAATGATAAACTTTTTACAAATTGATCAAAATAAAAACATAAAAAATAATTATTATATGTCAGATAGTGCTGCTTCACAGTATAAAAACCGAAAAAACTTTTCTAGCCTATATGGTATTGACGCTGAATGGCATTTCTTCGCAACATCGCACGGAAAAGGTTCATGCGATGCTATTGGAGGTACGATAAAACGCATGGCTACCAGAGCAAGTTTAGCCTAAGAACGCGAACACCCGATAAAGACTGCAAAAGAATTGTTTAATTGGGCAAACAAACGAAAAGAAGAAGAACTTACAAAGTTGTCATTTTGTTATTCTACTACAGAAGAATACGAAAATATGTCTTTGCAGCTAAATAATCAATATAATAATGCAAAAACAATTCAAGGAACTCAAAAATTCCACTCATTTCTTCCTCTATCAGAAAATACAATAAAGGCAAAGCTTTATTCAAACTGTCCTGACAATGATGCCAAAATATTCGATATTGTTAAGAAAGTTGTGTAAACAATAATTTTATAAAAATACAGGAATAAAAATAAACTGATGATATCCAACATATAATGTTATTTTTTATTGCGCACAATCACCATCCCTGAAAAATAAGCTTAATTCACTCTTTTGAATCTTGCTAATTGAGGAGCTTGCATTTGCAGTTCTCAAACAGGTGTATCTCGAAATCGAGTTATCTCATCGGTTTGATGTCTGGGGCAATGTTCGGCAATAGGAGAAAATATGCACAGTATAAACACATCCAGTTTAAATGGATTAAACTGTTAGGCGATATGCAAGAGTTGAATGCACATTTTCAACACAATACACCAAAAATAACTGGAAGAAATCATTGTTCCTGATAGTGGGATTTTGTAATTTGTTTTTCAAAATACTTTTAAGGCAGAGAATTTCACTCAAACCTTTAAGCTGTCAGTGTCATTTTAACTCAAAGTTTTCCAATCTTTTTGAAAAAAAATACTTTTGAAACTAGAAAAACACGAAGTACATCCGAAAAGGGCCAAAACTTATTAAATTATCAAAAAAAAAATCAATATTAAATCAGTAATATCTTCTAAACGGTGCATCTTAGAAAAATGTTATCTAAGTATTTTTTGCTTGCAAATTTGATGTTCTTTCATAAAATTAGAGTGACAAACTTTTTTGTCTTCTCTTAATAGCTTTTTTGAAAATTGTAATTTTTAAAAAAAAATTTTTTTCATTGTAACCTATTTTTTTCCAGAACAACTTACTGTGCACTAGATAGAATTTTAAGTCAGCTATAATATAAAAATAATCAAAAAATTATTGACATGTTACTTTTAAGAGAAAGTCTATATTTTAGTTCAAAACACAAAAACCAAACTTTTTTTTTTACCGTGCACATTTTCTCCATATAGCACCAAGCATTGTCTAAAACTTCGCTCAGTACATTAAACCAATCGGACAAACCGTTTCCGAGATACAATTTTTTGAAGATATCATGTGCATTTTTCATAGGCCCTTCTCATAAGTAAGGCTAGATTCAAAATGGCGAACCAAGTATGCAAAACGGCGTTTTTCTTCCCCAAAAACTTGTATGCAAGGTTTCATGCAAATCAAAAAATATGAAAATTACTCATTGCTGAAATGATATGGAACCGCTCTAGAAAGTAGTGTATGTAATAAATTCCCACCCAAAATGTGTGATAATCGGTTGTATGTCCCAGTTTTGGAAGATTTATAACAGTTTTGTTTGTTAAAGCTATTAGTATTGTGCTACTCCGGGCATAAATTATGAAATTAGAGTATTCTTCGTCGAGTATTAGTACACTACACTGAAGAAGTATGTAGATGCGATACACGGATCTGTCATGATAAGCAATAAAGGTAGTTGGACTTAAATGAAAAATACTAATCTTTCTTCTGATTTTCTAGTATATTTCCGGTTTGTCACGAGTGAATTGATGATTAGTAGCATTTTGGAAGTCGATATAGAGTAGCCTAACAGCGGGGGAATTTGATTATTGGCAGAGTGTGGAGAAAACATAAAGCAAAACAAATTAAAATTAAGAAAATGACCATTTTCTGGTCAGAATCAACGAACGCAGCCAACATGCATGAGTGTATGAGTGGCAGGTATATAATATCAGCTTAACTCACCACGTGGTGTACAGAGGTTTACACAGGGATTGTGACATTTCAAGTTAAACATTTATTTAAAAGTGTTTTTACCTGTGATTTTCATTGAACTGCAATTGGGCACTTATAGTATTCGTGCTGTTCCATGCCAAAATGATGATGTGAAAATATTTTTCTAATAGCGGAGTGCTGCTCCTGTAGACTAAATAACAAGTATAGGCAAATATATGGTCAACCTTGGAGTGGTCTGAGAAGCAGAAAAAAAACTCAGCAACCCCCGCGGCGAACGGTTCAGTTTTGCGTGAGCTGTCACATTTTTTTCAGTTCCTCTACCAGTAAACAAATTTTATCATTCGAAAAAATAAATTTTGAAACTTCTAACAAATCAGTGCTTTTGTGAATTGAACTCTGTGATTTTGGGTTTAGAAGGTGTGTCCAGGTTACAGATGTCCCATTAAGCAGGGATTGGAGCCGTTTGTTTGCTGATTTTTACTAAGTTACGCAGTTCCTGTTACACCAAAGCCGAACTAGGTAGCAGGTTCAAACCACCAGATTTGAAATTCAGAACACACTGGACGGACCTGGATGCTCGTTTTGCTGATGACAACCATTGGCACCCCGGGTGAGCACTTTCCCTTAAATACATTTCATTTTATATAGAACTTCAAATCTGTACGGGATTTCAATTATTTTAATTGATTATACTGGAAGTCGGTTGGAGAAATCCTGTCCAAAGTAAAACAGGAGTGTCTCTACAAATGAGATCCTTCATCATTCGCACAAGATACAGATGTTTGTTTCGTTTGTTGCTGGTTTACCAGACGGTCTAGGTCAAGGGAACTCATTCTCTTGTCTAAGTGTCAGAGATCGCTGGGCTGGACTACATTCGTCTCTTTTGTATAGCTTCAAGCTTCAGAGCTAAATCCTAAACATTCAAAGTCAGCTCCTAGCTTTTGGAACCTTGATTACAAACAATTCTATTAATGACGTAGGAAAACGTCTTTGTTTTCTCTACTAGGATGCAGATATATTTTTTATCGCATTGCGACTGTCACGAAGAATGGTCAGGTTTTGAACGTTAATATCTGACTCGTTTCACAAAAGATTTTCAACTTTTAATACCAGTCGATCGTAAATATTTCAACGCATCAATTTTTAAAGAAAACATTGTCGATTTCGGGTCTCATCATATTTAAAAGTTCATAAACGTTAAGCCTTGTCTTTAAAAGTATATTGACCCCTTCAAGGCTAGTGGGTTATATATGACCCCAAGATGCTATATAAAATCACAGGCTGAATAAAAATGTAAAATGTCTTAGACGAATTTGTTCTACATAAGTTTAAGGTTTAGTTGACGACCTAGAACATCCTGAAAATTAAGAAGTTCAGGACAAAAATATTAATTGCCTACGCTTTACACCATTAGCGTTGTTATAAGATAAGGTACAAGTGGTATCCTATTATGAAATTCTCGTTGATAAACAATTTAAGGATCTTTCTGTGATATTCTCAGTTATCCAAAATGTACTTGAGTTTAAAACTTCAGATCTACAGTTGTAACAGTAGTTTTTAGGGCTATATTGAGCTACGATATGGGTTTTCAACACTTACAAAAAAATCATGAATCTCATTGAGGAAATATGAACGGCAAATCGTAAACGAGTGAGGAAAATATCAGTAATAAAGAGAAAGATAAAACCATTACAAAAAAATAAGAGCCCTTCAATTGAGGTATTGGGCTCACATTTTAAGGATGGACGATACACACCTACTAAAAATAGCAACTAACTATAAAAAAATCTACAAAAAAAAGAGGGTGACCTTCCTTTACGTTTATCGCTATGATACAACAAAACATGAATAAATTTGAAAGTATGGGCTTTGAAGATTGGGAAAAGCTTGCAATAGTGAGGGAAAAAGTAAAAATAGAAGAAATCTACGAAAAGAAGAATCCATCAACTCAGATGGCGAAAACTAAAAATAAGTAATCACAAAAAACTTGCATATCAAAAGAATGCAATGTTGTTGCTGCACCCCAAAAAATTGATACGTTTTCTCTCACCATCCGTTCCTATATACTCAGACATTCTTTTTTTTCAGACATTCTTCTCTTTTCAGAGAGCGAGTAATGGAGCATTACTTAACCCTCTTAGACTAGATGCTCCCAACGACCTTTAAAAAAAAATGTTCTGTACACCAAACAGGGCAGTCTGGTGAACTATTCTCTCCGACTATTCATTTCCCTTTTCTTTTGATATCTACTGAAGGCTAGGTGGGTTCCCCGTATCTTCTTAAGGTAGATACCAAAATCCTCCCTATCTCCAACGGTTGCATGGACGTGGCCAGGTGAGCGAACGAGGAGTCTCTTTGTGGAGATTATTGCGTGGAGAAAGGTATCAGTATCTGGTTCCGTTTCAATGGTGATATGCAGTATCTTCAACGAATTATTCCTATTCGTAGCTCCATCCACGAGGTGTGCAAACGTCAATGCTAATGCTAGTGTAATAGCCAGCACTGTTGTGTTTCGATCTGTACTAAAGATTCCCTCGAAAGTTTTATATTTGCACTACAATACATGAGAGAGACCTAGACAGAAGAAAATTCCCCATTCTTAGGTTCACCCTATTGAAAACAGTTTCTAGATTTTTGGTTCTTCGAATGAAATGGTATTAGTTCCCTAAATATGCATCTCCACCCTACCGCTGATTTTTTCTAAATATTTTTTTTTACTTCACATGGACGAAATCGACTGCCTGAATTTGGATGTCTAACGTAGGCTGTTATGGGGAGTAGGTACAAGAAAAGAAATGTCTGTCTCTTTGAATCGGATACTTTATTTCTTTGACGGTATTCGTTCGTAAAGGAATCGAGTTCCATTCATTAGGATTCCTTTTTGTGCGAACAAAGTAGAAATCAATTTATCACTTGGTATGTGAGTTGGACAACGGGGATATATTTTGCTGCCAAACGACTTAGCTATCTTGAAGGAAACAGGGATATTTTAAACATTTTTAGCTTCAAAGATAAATGGCCAAAAAACACACACAAAAAACAACATTGAAAAGGATAAACCGGCAGCACTGAATGCTAATTAAACAAGAACGAGTCCTTTTTCCATTTAAATAGTATCGATTATTTCTCACTTCGTTGTTTTATGATTGAAAATCACAGCTCTACCAAAAGCAACGAACCAGGGCATAACCGAGGCTGTAATCGGACTTGTTTGAAATAGTATTTATACATGAACTGATGCTTTTCTATAGAAAAAACGCAAATAAATCGATTGATTTCATCCTGTGTCATGGAAAGTGGCTCATTTTGCCGCTTTTCACCATAAATTGGTGTGTTTTTCAGTTTTCACTCCGGTAACTACAATTGTCGCTGTATTTTTTGCTAGAAAAGGGACATATATTATATGAAAAAACATGTTGTGCTGGGGTCGAGAAATGGTCCATTTTTCCCCATTTCACCCTAAGCAGGTGTTTTGCCAGTTTTTACTCCTACAACTATTAATGCAGCTGTTTTTTTTGCGTGAAAAAGAAAATATTTTATGTGAAAAACTCTGAGGAATCGAATGGTGTCGATTTCATGCCGATAACTTCATTCGCCGCTGTATCTATATATATAAAACAGAGTGGCATACGTAAGACCGCGCATAACTCGAGAACGGATCGTCCGATTTAAGTTGCTTTTTTTTTGTTCTGTTCGGCTACGCTCAAGGAACATTTATAGAGAGAGAAAGTTGGACAAATTTATCGGGAAAATGAAAACTTCGAAATGATAGATTTTCAATACATTACGTATGGTATTTTTTCGTTTTGATCGAGTTATCCTTGACATGCAGCGGAGTTGACAAGTGTCCTTATTATTCTGCTTTTGGTTAATGTTCGTGGTCCAGCTTTGCTCGAGTCGTTTCGGACTGTGGGTGATCTACTATGTACGACATATCGAGATACCTGTCAGCGGTTGCAATTGATAGAAAATGACACACATTGGGATACAACACATTTCAATGCTATTGTCACTGTACCTGCAATCAAATTCGTATCATCTCGACATGTTTTCCATCAAATGCAGTCGAATTGTGGAACAAATACAAGGATGATATGGTTGATGAAATTTTACATCGCGCAACGAGGCGCTGATTTTGGCTGAATACATGGGTTTACTCATGTGCGGCAGTGACTCCTCAGCAAGAGAACGTATAGGACACTTTAGTGAAAGCGATTGGTAACTGAAATGGATGCGTGTTCTTCATCAATGTACCTGGAGGAACTTGAAAAAGTACCTTATTTTATTACAATTGGCCTGGGTTCGCCCATGATCAGATATTGCGGTGGCGGTTGCCTTTTCAGGGATTGCAGCCACATTGTTGGAAGGCGGTCGAACGGCTCAATCTGCGTTGAAGCTGCGTTGAATCGACAGGCAACATTTCGAAGAATTCGGCAAGGACGAAAGTGTTGCAGTGTTGTAAGATCCCCATCTGGGACGAATGAACAATGGGACACAAACGAGCATTGGAGGCACTCGATAGAACTATGCAAGATCTGCGCACTTGAAACCTTTTGGAGGCGCAAGGATTTTGTTGCCAGGTGATTTTCGGCAAACACTGTCCAAGTATGGCTTAAAGTAACTTACAAATAAAATTATCATGAATATTCGGAATTATTTGAATCCTAAAATCGATTAACGCGGAACAAAGTTCGCCGGGTCAGCTAGTTTTATATATTTTATATCTTACGTAGAAAACACTGCAATGCACTAGGTAATAAAAGGGCGCCGCTAAGAAATTGATAATTTTTAGCTAAGATAGTTAATAGCATTAGCATTAGCATTAGCATTGACGTTTGCGCACCTCGTGGATGGAGCTACGATGAGGAATAATTCGTTGAAGACACTGCATGCCACCATGGAACGAAACCGGATTACGGTTACTGATACGTTTCTTCACGCAATAATCTTCACGAAGACACTCCTCGATCACTCACCTGGCCACGTCCATGCAACCGTTGGTGATAGGGAGGATTTGGTATCTACCTTAAGAAGACAGGGGGAACCCCCGTAGCCTTCAGTAGATATCAAAAGAAAAAGGAAATTAATAGTCGGAGAGAAAAGTTGAACAGAATGCCCTGTTTGGTGTACAGAACAACAATGTATTCAAAAATGGTCGTTGGGAGCATCTTGTCTAAGAAGGTTAAGTGATGCTCCAATTCTCTTCAAACGGTTGGGACTTTAGCATTAACTATAGTCCTAGCTCCTTATGGCTTATGGTTATAGCGCCATTACTCGCTCTCTGAAAAGAGAAGAATGTCTGAAAATATAAGGGGGCAGTCACCGAGATAAGCCTATCCACTTCCATTCAACATTTCGCCAAACATGTTGAGTGTCGTAGATCCACACTCTCTGCGTACCACGGCCTTACAACTGTTTGAATATTTGATAATTAGCCTGACATCTATTGCCGAAAGCGCTGGAAACCTAAACAACCTTCATAGTCGTCTAAGAGATAAAAATGTGGCGAGTTTCAATACTTTATTTGTGGAATGGTTAAATGTGTTCAATATAGTTCATGTTCAACTAAAATTGAGTAAAATTGAGTTACTGGGAATATTACTTACCAATATCGGGCCGGATTTGGAAAATCACGCTCGTATTCTCTCTCATTCATAAATACTTACATATATACATGCACACATACACATCTACATGTACACATACAGCCAGTCACGTTGACCAGATAGTAAGTAGCTCAATCCCTGAACGGCTTCCGCCAGCGAGATCAAGGAGAGGAGCTTTCATCCAGCCGTTGACCCTCGGCAACATAAAGCACGGTGTCCAGATCTCGACGGTGGTGCGCATCGCTCACGTATTCCGGGAATTTCTTGGCCGTCAGTCGGATCAGCTCGAACATGCTCCACTGGAAGCGGACCTTTTGTTTTTACTGATCGAACTCGCTCACCATGTCACCCAGCAATTTTTTGTGCTCTGCGTATTTTTCTTTGACCATTCAATAAACGCTAATACTACTTCATTTTTCACCACTCAATAACATTACACATATAATCACAAAATTCAAAAATCGCAACTTTTTTTTCACCGATTAGAAAACGCGACCGGTTTGGTTGACTTCCAAAACCCACTTAACGAGCTGCGAAAAACGTATTAAGAATACCACATTGGATAATAAATTATTATTGTTTAATAATTTTCAGTTGCAGCGAAAATCCAACCGTCAGGTCTCATAATTTTCAGCTACGATAGTTAATAAAACACATAATTAGACCCTTTCGGGCTTGTGCGTAAAAGTGTATTGTTTGAATTTGACAATCACTGGCATCACTGGTTTCGGACTCAGAGTCTTTGGTATGTCTGCATTTTCGGCGAAATAAAATTTCATTTTTCGCATAAATCTTTCACTTTCTTGAGAGGGCTAGACATTTCGGCCTTTTGATGTTGCCTCCATGTGAGCCATTTTCGGGCCACGCCAAATTATCTTCCGATGAAGTTTTCCGCGCAAAATGTTGCCAGGCATGCTTATAGTGTTTATGACAACATTCCCTTGATTGCTAGTCGATGAAGCTAAGTGGGTACGTCTGGAATTGAAACTAATACATTAGATACTTGTATTGCTGTTGTTATGTAAATTGCTTAAAGTTCTAATTTGTATACTAACTAATCGCTCAATTCTATACTTGAGAAGAGGTGGAGGAAGACGTGCCACAAAATCAAATTCCTTTGTCACAAGTTTCTTGATATCGTTGTAGAGATCTTTAACCTTTTGTACATCTAATATGTTCGACAACAGTGCCAAACAGCTAATAAGTTGAGTTCTCTCCACAAATTCTTTGTCGATTTCCAGGATCCGAGCGAAAGCGTCTGGATCTCTCAACAGACGGCGAGCCATGTTGCCATAGTTACTACTGCTACTTCCTTCAATCTTTGGACGGTTAATGTTCATTTTAAATGCTCCTTCTAACGCATCAGAGATTTCGCGGACTTTGCCTCTCACAAGCGGATTCGACTGAGCTACACAGATTGAAAGAAACACTGAATTTTCTGCGTTATCTAATGCACATAAAGGGAATGCTAGATTTGGCAGAAATTAATGGGATATTTCATGTAACTTTAAGCCAGATAATGTCTGAATCGAGTCTGTTGTATGAAAGATTGCAAACAATATCGTTGTTTACGCTCCTTTGGCTTGGAATTACACGAGGGGAAATTTTATGCGCTTGTTAAAATTAATTATTTTTTTCTGTGTAGGTATTTGTCTCCCTGTTTACCGACGTTTTTCTGTGCCGCAACGCGAATCAGCCACAATACAACATTCAGCCGTGAATGGAAGAAGGAAGGCCCAACTTGCAGATCAGCACCAGGAACGCACAAAGCACAGACGTGTGTGTTACGGTTGTCCACGAGCATTGGCCTGCTTTTCAATCTACCATGGCATAGAGTGCGCTTTAACGCGGGCTTTTCCGTTCTGCTTATTCATGAAACAGAAAATGATGTGGTTAATGAAATCTTCTTAAATATTTTGGGTAGACATATCTACCAATGAATGAATTCACATTCATATCTACGAATGATTCGATAACGATAGGTCGACTGTTTATCTCCTCAACCTCACCATTGGGTGCTCTACACATCATCTTAGTGCGTTCTTCAGTTTCTTTCGCCCAGGTCACTGCAGTGGTCAAATAGTCCCGAAGAAAATGGATATAAAGCCTGCCCACGTTAAATTTTGGACACCAAATAATAGCAGCAAACAAAACTTACGCATAATTCAGCAAAACCCTATTGTTTACTATATCTGTACGATATTTTCATTTGCTTTCTCCTTAGTTTCGAAGATTTTTCGCTTAACTACAGCCCAGCACTTGTCTATTGAGTGAAGTTCTGGACAGTTTGGTGTATTGGCTGTTTTTTGCACGTATTTGACCTCTTGTAACTTATACCATTACAGGACAAATTTCGCATAGTAACAAGAGGCCAAATTAGGCCAAAACAGAGCTGGAGACTCGTGGCTTCTGATTAACGGTAGCAACCACTTTTGCAGACATTCTTTCTCGTGAACATCCTTATTGATAGTGCCGGTAGAGACGAAACTTTTAGATTTTCGACCACAACTACATATAGCCTGCCATATCAAATACTTCTTCGGAAATTTTGACACCTTTTTTGTCCGGAATCGCTCGGCAACGACGTTTCTTTGTACTGCGGTGTAAAAACAAGACCCGGAAGCTGTTTAAATTCTACGAGTACGTATGTTTCGAAGTCCAGTATGACACAACTAAATATTTGCAAAAAATAGGGACCAGCTCCTTAGCACAACTTTTTGCAATTAAATTTTGCTTATCATCACAATTGGGCACCTTTCTCACTTTGAAAGCTTTCAGTCTTAACGTCTGCTTCATTTTTTGTACGTATGATTTTGAGTTCCCAACTTTGCGAGCCAAAATTAGACAGAAAGATTTAAGAAAACTCAATAATGGCTACTACCTTCTTGTCCATTTGTCGGTAGCATACTTTTTGATTTATTCCACTTCCAACCTTCCACAGTCAAGCGCTGGTCAAATGATTTGCCAACACATATCATGGTATTTTTTGGTAGTTTAAGTACCTACACGGAGACAAATCCGTTTTTGTTTTTAAGAATAAAAAATCATGAAACTAACTCTTATCTTATTTTATGAATTCATGTTTCTTATTCATGCTTTCAGGAATAAAATGACCGATGCGAGTCATGAACTTTGGAAGAATTGTTTTGCCTCTAATCTCAAGTTGTGTAATCATCTTCATATATCATGTGCCTATTCGAGAAAACAATATTGTAGTGAGTACATCCACCAGGTCCTCTCACCATTCGGTTTGAATCCCGACTTTGGATTTTTTTGTTTACATTTAGAGTCGATAAAGTAGATTTGCCAGATTCATGAATAATGTTTTTAGTATCAAGAATTCAGGTCATGGTTGTAAGCCGATCAAATCATGATTTAATTGCGGTGGCAAAATAGTTCATGATAACAGGAATGTCTTTCATGGTGTATATTCATAACACGAAAACACAACATATGCATGAAATCATGACCTGTTTTTCTCATGTGGAAGAACAAATTATTTCCCGTGCATCGTACGCTGGCAAGATCTCGTACTGATGAATTCGGATTTTGCTACCGTTCCTACAAAATGCGTTTGCGCA
>JASCZW010020225.1:0-12586 GCA_034211315.2 Aedes japonicus | reverse complement strand
AGTTTGATGTCGATTTTGCTCTTTTGACGATCATTCTAAACAATCGTGTCAGGTGGCTATCTATATGACTTATTGACCACCGATCACCAATACAAAGCGAGGTGAAAACTGAGAGGATCTTACTGAACCCGACGCCTGCTGTGATGTATATGTTGGGGAAAAGCACGAAGAGAGCATTCCGTACGTTGTTTACAGGAGTAGTTTAGCTGAATGCATTTCGAAATTGATCGATCAGTCTTTAAGTTGTAGTTGGTTCGATCGGTCGTAAAATCTTCCAACTGTTCGGTGATTTGAGCAGCTCCTGACATCATGTTGGTGATCTAGACATCTTGCACAAATTCGATCCGGCGTAGGTGAATCGGTGCAAAATAATTCCTTCTGCAGCGAACCTAGGCGTTGTTCTGATGAGAAACTGGATTTCGTCGATTTGTGCAGTCGGGAAAAATCGCCTCTCAATTAGCCGTAGTGGTTCAAAAAGTTGTCATCGCGGAAGAAATTCACGTGAGCCGGAATAAAAACGATCCGATATCAACGGGCACTGGCACCGAGCGTGGGGTGCGAGTGGATATGCTAAGTAAAATCCTGTACCAAACAATCTACCGTGCAGCTCGCAGTTAGTGATGCTGCAACTAACGGTAATCGAAAATGCAAACATGCTGATAAAAACAACGATTCCCAGTGGACGCTGGACGTTGGTGGCTGCAGCGTCTTCAACCAGTCGAGAATAGATAACAGAGCAATTGCAACACGGCTCGGCGTTGTTGATAGCAGAGCCGCCGGCAATGACGTGAGTAGTGTCGAATATGGGCTGAAGTCAATCATCGCATCACCACTAGAGCATCGAAACTATAACGTGACCTCGATCAGCACCATCATCAATGACGACCGGGAGGACGATCTGGATCTAAGCGAGTACGTGTTTGTGAATGACCTAGATATTGACGTCTCCTTCGAACCGCAGCCGAAAGTCCTGGACTATCTGATACAGTTGGGATCGAGAATCGAGTATGGCATGACCTTGGATCAGGTAAAGCCATACGAATCGCATAAGACCGCCCTGAAGAGTGATCAGCCACCGAGCATCGCCATCCAGCAAATCCATTTGAATGTCCTGGATGCTTTGAATCGATCGTTGATGGGTCCGCTCTATCGATCGTGCCAGAAAGCACCCGTCGTTACTATCAGCAAGGAATCCGAATCGACAGCTAATACGCTGCAGACAGCTTGCGAAATGACCCGGGAGAACAGTGTCAATGTGCAGGCACATTTTGGCCTGAACGATGCCGGTAATATCATAATCGACGTCGGTCACATAGAGGAGCAACGGGGCGAGTGTTTGAACTACAAGAAAAGGTATCAGAAAATCTTCAACAAACTGGAATATGCCGACGAAGCCAACGAGGGGACGCGATTCCACTCGACGTGGAAACAGCTTGTTAGGAAAATTATGATCTGTTTGCGATGCGCCACGAAGGTGAGTGATTTGTTGCGGGGGTGGGGGACGTTCAGAGTCGTGTATGTGGCGGGGGTGTTGTGTAATGAAATAATTAACATTTAATACATTTAACGAAATTTTTATAGTAAAAATATTTGTGTGAGTTAGGCTGAAAATTTTCGCAAGGTTGAAAAAAGTTTTGCGAGAGGTTTTTGATGGCCCTCAGCACATTTCCCCGTTGATGATGTTTGTGATGTTTGGTGATTAAAGGATTACTGCTCTAGCCACAAGTACATGTTGCCTGCCAAATGAGCTACTTTGATTAGAATTTCAAAAGATTCTTCCTTCTGAGGTGGTCATTTTATTCAAACTTAGACTTTGCTGTGCCTGTCGGTGTCTCTTGGCATGGCAACTGATGGTAGTAAGCTTTGATGTAAGTTTCGATATGGATATGAGGGAACATGAAACTTTCGCGCACGGTGCGTCGGGTTTGGTTCCATCTCGGCAACAATCGCACTGTCAACTAAGAGCATCCGTATCGGGCGCAACTATCTACGCGACTAAAATACTGTACTGTTCCGTGTTCTGCATCGGTCGCTGCTAAACTAGTGCTCTATCATCAGTTTGACAGATTCGGTGATCGTCATAAACATAGTCAATTGCGATTGCCCTTTCTTCGTGATTTCTCTTGGAGAGACGTTTGGTTGGCATGAAAAGAACCATTGGTTACAGTGGTTTCTCTGGGAAAATATAAATGTCCTTTCCTATAAGTTTCGCCAAATCACCGCCGAGGTTTCCGGATGGGCCATTGTGGTAATTATTCTTTTCATGTTTACCGAAGAACTCTCCAGGTGAAATAAAAAAGAAAGAGCTGTCGCACGACGTGGTTTGGTACAAAAACACAAATGTCCCCTCCTACAGGTTTCCCCGGGACACCCCAGAGGTGACCAGAGTGGCCATTGTGGCTAATGGTTCTCTTGCATGCCAACCAAAAATCTATCCAGGAAAAATCATTAAAATAGGCATCGCACGACCCTATTGATAATGTTCCAAATTGACTTAAAGTTGATAAAGCAATAATTTTCTTTAAATCAAATTCAAAATTTGTCACTTATCCTGATTTCGTAAACAAAAATAAACAACAAACCAATTGGAGAATTTTGACAATTGGCAGTCAAATAGCAACCCTCTCTCGCGCCACTATCGCGTTGCTAAATTTGAGCGCCTGATGCTTTCCGATGGAAGAATCCAGGTTGAAAAAAGAAGAAGACACCGAGTGGTGATAAATCTGACAGCTCCCATGTTAATGAATAGGACGAACATTTTAAAATGCTTATAAAAAATTCAAATAAAATTCTAATTAAAAGCGGTTTGTTGTATGATGTAAGAAAAATCCAAAACTACTCAATAAAGACAATTTCAGCAAAATAAAAAATCAATCAAAATAATGCCCCTATTGTGCAGTTTAGGATTTTCTTACATCATACAACAAACCGCTTTTAATTAAACTTTCATTTGAGTTTATTAGAACATTTAAAACGTTCGTCTATACTTTCACATGGGGCTGTCGATTTATCACCGCTTGGTATCTTCTTCTTTTTCAACGGATTCTTCTATGAGTCGCGCCACAATTTTGCTACACGCTCGTTTGTAATTACTCAAAGCAGAGTAGAAAACGACTCAGTTTCGTTAAAACTGGACTACCCTGATTAGAGTAATTGAAGGGTTACTCATTTTTGATTAACTAGGTCGTCTGTCAAAATTAGAGTAAACATTACTCAGTCACGTTTGTTTATAGTTTTACAAAACTGAGTAGAAAACGTCTCAATTTTGTTTGAACTGCAACTACTCTAATTAGAGTAGCTATGGAGGTACTCAATTCTGATTAACTAGGTCACTTGTCAAAATTTGAGTAAACATTATTCAGTTTCTAATTTTATTTATTATTTAATTTTAATGAAATTTTGGATTCTTTCCGACAACTGTCCAGTCGAAACGGAAGTGTCGAAATACTTTAAATTTGTAATTTTCTGGATTGATTGTAATTCATGGATTGAATTCGGCACTTCGACGTAAAAATGATTGTTGATTACAACATACAGCCGTCCCTTCTTGAAAACTTTTGATCGACTGAACCACGGTTTTCGCTTTTGACAGGTTCATAGTAATTACTCAATTCTGATAAGTAAGCGCTTTTACAATCAGAGTAGCATTTACTCAGTTTCCTTTTATCAAGTTACTCAGTTTTTGATCTGAACGAGCGTGTAGCGCTTTTAGTTGCGCCCGATACGGTTTGAAGTGAAGGTGAGGGCGATCAAATCTAGACAAAATAGTCAAAAGGTCGAAAGTAACATTTGTAATCAATGACTTCTAGCGTATTTTTCTGGGATTTGCTTGCTCCCACATAAAAATTAGCACCGGGAACAGATACAGTTAGTTATTTCCTTTATCTCGGTCGTAGATATAGATGTAAGCAACCTGGCATTTCCAGGAAATTTACGTTTTCAGTCATTGTTTACAATTGTTACTTTCGACCTTTTGAAGATTTTGTCTAGAAATATAGTTTAGTCGCACATCGCTACGGATGCTTTAAGAAACTGAAGGGATGTAGACAGTACACATCAAAAATAAACTGTGTAAAGTTTTGTTAACTATCGGTCAAGTTTGGAAAAAATACGGAGGTTTGAAAGTGTTGCAATAATTATTGTCTCGCTCATTATTATTATTTATTTGATTGCAAATAGCCATCATTATATTGTAACAATTCATACACAGTTTTTTTTTTAAACCAAAGTACTATTCATGAATATTTATTCACCAACTGGAACAAAGTGAGCACGATATTATTAACAGTTACTTGATTTTGAACGAAAAAACAGCGCTTGAATTCTGATGATGATCATGGCGGTCCTGCGTAAAATAATGGCGGTTGTTTGCACCTTAAGTAAGTTTGCATTTCTCAAAAAGTTGCAGTCTTCGAATTTGCTGGAATTTCAATATCCAACAAAAATTGTTCCCACATATTTTGAAAAAGAGGCGTAAGGACAAGGGGCAACGGGACAGTGAAAAATCTCAATTCCAGCTCAAAGTTTTTGCGTGGAGTTAAACGTGTTCAAGATAATTTTGTCAGTTGAATAAAGCAATATTTCTCGAGTACTTTTTCAAATGGACGTAAGTAACATTTGGACGAAAATGAGAAAATCAGCATTGAAATATTTTGAATTTATTTTTATTCCTATTTGAAAACCAGGCATGTTTATTCCAATTAAATTCCACTGATTTACACATAGACACATAGGTAAAAAATATTACATCCCTGTGCTTAAAAATTAAACTAGGAGTGAAAATTCAAGTTTCATTTAGAAAAATGTTTCTTACAACGGTCTGCAATAGAAAACGATAATACGTCATTTTGATAAGTCAGTATGATAGATGGCATGTTAGTTGCGTCAAAATGGTACGTCATTCTGCGAATGACAATGTTGATGCGTCGAAATGTTACATCAAGTCGTCATAGTTCACACAGATACGTCGAAATTATTAAAATGACGTATTAGTTTTTTCTGCAACAATCTTTGCTAAAAAAAATCAATTTTGACTAAACAAAATCTTAATTTTTAACCTTGTGGTATAAAGACTTTTACTTACGCGTCGTTAAGAGGTATTCAAATGATATAACAATGATTCGCAAGTTACTTTTCAACACAAGCAACGTATGTACATTATTCCCAAAAAGTGAACAAATGATTTTACACTATTTTGTAAAAAGTTAGTCAAAACCTTTCAGAAATAATCCATCAAAAAGTTCAAGAAATAAGGGCATGTCTACATGATTTTTTAATAACATGCCATGAACAACACGTTTGTTTACATTTTGTGACTTATGTCCTTTTTAAAAAGTACTCGAGATTTCCTCTAATATCTCTTCAACCGTCGAATAAAGCAATACATTTTGGATCAAAACAAGAGGATTATTTTCAGGTGGGATGAGTGATACACACATATTCAGTAACGTTGAATGTATGACTTGTTTAAAAAAAAATCAATAATTTTTTCTGTTTTATAAATTATGTGTGTGTGTGTGAGTTATACATGAAGTACAATAAGAAGTTAGAAACTTGAAAACTACGAGAGATATCGTTTTGAATTTGTCATAAATTGTTTTTGTTTTCATTACATTTATTTGAATGGCTCAATCGCGTTAGCTTTACGGAGCCTGTTTTGTTTTCATTATAATTAATACTATCTTAATTTACTCGCGGCGTACCCGAGGTTAATAGAGATCACCAATTTTTTGGGGGAGGATAACAAAGGAACGTGGAAAAGGAATTATGTTCAACAGAGCTGCAGATCATACGAAGCTTGATAACTTTACAGAACATCTCATACCACTCTTTTATTTCAGGAGTTATGTGGCTTGTTTGAAATCAAAATGCACTAATCAGCTTGCAAAAGTTAAAGTTAATTGTAACGACTGATTCCATAACATTTAAAAGATATTTTCAATCGTTCATGGTAAAACAAAAATTACATATGGGTCGAAGTGTGGTAAAAATTCTCAGATTTGTACCAAACTTTGGGGAATTGTTCATCAAGTGCCTATTTGTAACATATACACGTTTTTGTATCAATGGGATTTATTTATTTCGTCAACCGACGTAGGCTAGTACATTTGCATGTACACATTACTACATATACATATAATGATCATTGAAATTAACCTAGACTCTTACTAACCTTACTCTTTCCCATTTTGCAACATCTTGATTTCCTAATGAGATTGATATACTTGGCGTATTTCCTTTTCTGCTGAATGATATTAAATTACATTTTTAGATATTTAGTTGCATTAAGCTTTTCGAACACCACGTATGGAATATGTGTATTTCATTCTGAAATATATTAATACCCTCCTGATTTCATATTTCTAGAAATAGTTTCATGTCGTTGGCATAACTAAGCACTTTTGTTGTTTTCAGAATGAAGGAAATGTCGTTTACGTATAGTATGAATAAGTAAGAGAGGGCCAATATGAGACCCTTGCGGAACTCCTGAAGTGACTTGAATGGGATGGGATTTCTTTCCATTAAATTTTATTACTTGCTGGGAGCGAGATAAGCCGCTATAACCTTGGCAATTATTGCCAGGCTTTTGGTTGGAGCATAAACTAATCTTTTTAGCATCTATGCTCCCAACGACAAAGTACAAATTATAACACTGTTTAACTCTGCATGAAAGCGTTTGGTACGGGAGGTCCACGCTTCCTGCCTTCCCTTGTAGGCAATTTTTGATCACAGTAGTAGAGCGATTTTTGATCTTTCTGGAATCGCTCTATTTCTTGGAATCCTCTCTGCGGCACATACTACGCAGTTGGCCTGGCCAATGACAAGAAAAATGATGTATTCAAGAAGTCGTCTTTTAGTGTCGCATTTTTTTATCGTCGCGTTAGTGTGAGATTAGATTAGATTAGATTAAATTTTATTATTTGCTGGCGGTTTATAAGCTAGGATTCAAGCCATTTAAGCAGTCCATGCTCTTTGCCAATTTTCTGCAATTTGAAGAGTAGCATTGGAATATCAATGCGATCAAATGCTTTGCTAAAGTCTGTGTAAAGAGCTTCTACGTGGTTGCCATTTTCCATTGCAATCAATGAATAACTAATGAATTTTAATAAGTTTGTGGCAGTTGAGCGGCCTTTCTAGAACCCGTGTTGCTTATTTGAGATTCTATTCTTTATCAGGATAAATAATTTTTGTGCATGTAAACATTACCGATATCATTTGGAGTAAAGCACTGCAACACACTTCCAGATTTGGAAATGTTAAATTTCCAAACCAGGCACTTATTTGGTATTATTTAAAAATAAGGTTATTGTTATATAAAGCTTGCTTCAGATAGAATTGGAACAAAAACAATTGCCTGTATTTCAGTTATTTATTATTGAATTCAAGATCTTTTTTATACAAATGTAGCGTTTTCTTCATACTTTGATCTTATTCCACCAGGTCTTCATCTGATTGATGTCTTTGACAACCTTTCCCTTTGCCTTGAGTTTCCTCTTCATGATTGCCCAGTATTTCTCAATAGGGCGGAACTGGGGGCAGTTGGGTGGGTTAAGGTTTTTTGGAACAACCTGGACCCCTTTCTCTACATACCATTCTTGAACGACTTTGCTGTAATGACAGCTTGCCAAATCTGGCCAAAACATTACGGGATGGTCGTGGGATCGAATGAACGGCAAAATTCGTTTTTGGAGACACTCTTTTTGGTATAGTTCCGACGTCATTGTCTTATTTGTGAAGAAAACTTTCGTTATTTTGCCACAGCTGCAAATGCCCTGCCAAATCATGAATTTTCGTGCAAATTTGTCGGCAAAACAAATTTAAATTTGCCTGGAACATCCCCCCGAGCCGTTGCCAAGTAAAATTTTTGACCTGGGATTTGCCCGAAGTCAGCCTTGACATAGGTTTCATCGTCCATCAGAAGACACCCGTCGAACTTGGTCAGCACCTGGTCGTATAGCTTCCGAGCACGGATTTCGGCCACACTATTCTGTTTTATGGTCCGATTTGGCTGTTTGCTAGCTCGATACGACTTGATTCCTTCCTTGGGCAGCACCGAATTTTCTGGCCAAATCACGGTCTGACAGATTGGGATTCCTCTTAATCGTCTTCAAAATCTTGCCACGCAGTTTCCGGTCGACAGTTCCACTCCGACGATTGGCTTGAGGCTTCCGAATCGTCGTCAATGTTTCCTTATACCGTTTGATAACGCGCCATACGGTATTTCTGGGCAATTTCAGCTGTTTACCTAGCCTAGCCTACAATTTTCCGAATAACTGTGCACAATTTTTTCCCTTCTTTCGGCTTCCATGTTGTTTGTAAACAATCGTACAGTCGATTTGCGGAATGTCATGTGTCCCGACACGTGGGCGCCAAGAACTTCAAAATCCGTCCACCAGGAGCGCCACAATATGAGCAAAAGTTTGTTCCAATTCTAGCCTTAGTTATAGTCAGATACATCTCACCCATGGCCGCTTCCTTATTTACACTCGCTTGTTCATTCGTAAACATGAAAATTCTGGACGTTGATTCGTAATTAGCTTCATGCACTCGTGACAAAATAAGCGCAAAAATTGACGTTGCCAAACCGCCCGTTAGATATGAAACCTACACAACTACGTGGTAAACACATCTGAAATTATGTTGCAGCCTTTCACGTACGCATGCGCATTGTCTCCATTTGCTGCTTCTGACAAGCAAATGGCCGTTTTCTACATGCACTGGTCTTCTTTTTTTTCACTCTACACTCTGCCAATAATCAAATCCCCGCTATTAGGCGACTTTATAACGAACTCTAAAACTGCAAATAATTATCGATTCACTCGCGACAAAGCGTACAAACACTCAAATTTAATCATTTATGTCCGGATGTCACAATACTACCACTAATAAATAAAACTAAGCTGATGTAACTCTTCTTCCGGGTGCGGGGCGAAGCACAAAAAAACCAAAAAAACGTGGAAATACTACCGACGCTCACACATTTCGGGTATCGATTGTATTCACTACGTCTTACCCAAAGCACGCATATATTTAATGATTTCACTGTTAGTTAGAGTTAAATTACGAATTATTGTTTGATTTTTGTTCGCGAAAACGACGCATCAAAAACAAAACACGTCAGTTTAGAAGCACGGCTTCCTGCGATCCTCCCCTTAGCCTAAATTTTCATATCAATTAACTATAGCTCGGATGAGCGGGTACTCGGAGAAGGCTGCCTATTCCACGAATGAGTTGTTGGCGTCATCTATACGCTTCTTCTTCTTCTTCTTTGGCATTTCAAGCTTATTGCTTTCACAATTTGCTAATTGCTTGCTCACAACTTAGTGTAAAAAATGTACTTCCACAGTTATTAATTGAGAACTTTCGATGCCAGGTACCATTTTTGCATTAGTATGATTGTGTGGCAAGTACAATCATACGCTATTCCCAGGGAGTCGAGAAGTTTTCCTTGACGAAAAATTCCTTGATCAGACCGGGAATCGAACCCATCCATCTCCAGCATGGTGTTGCTTTGCAGCTGCGCCTTTACCGACTGAGCTAAGGGAGGACCTGTATACGCTCCTGTACTGTTTTGCATCCACTTGCTCGATGTAGGTCTGTTATTCTGGTGTCATAAGGGGCACCCATGATGGTTCGAAGTATTCGATTTTGAACGACTTGAAGTTTTTGCTTGTGCGTTTCGGCACACGATCCCCAAAGTGGCATGGCGTACTGGAGAGATGATAACCTTAAACACAGCTATTTTGTTTCGCAGTGATAGTTGAGATTTTTGTATGGGCACTATGTAGGAGCTTATCGTCGATGGTTACACCGAGGTAGTTTACCTTTCTCGACCATTCGATGGGAGATCCGTTGACGTTAATTCGGCAGTCGTCTGGCGGTGAGAGTCTTGGTATTTGGCGATGTTTGAACACTATCGCTTGGGTTTTTGCTTCGTTCACTTTTATTTTCCAGCTGGACAGGTAGGTTGTATAAGTGGCAGGCTTCGCTGCAGTCGAGCTCGGTAGTCCTTTGGTGATCTTCCTTTCGCCAGTATTGCACTGTCGTCTGCGAGCTGCCTTGGGGCACTCCGGCTGGAATCCCATGAGCGTCCGAAATTGTGCCATACAGGTGGACACGGGAATGTCGGTCGGAAAGATAACTTCTTACCATTGGATGAGTCCGTTGTGCCAAACGTTGTCAAATGATTGTAGGGTTTAGCTCTACTTCATACACCACCGGATAGTGGTTGGAACTTAGTCCGTGGTGTACGATCGGTTTGGAGAGTGCCAGGTCCGGAAGGAATACACCCAGTGTTGTTGTTATTCCGGCTGGGGAAAGATACGTTGGTTCGTCGGAGAAGTAGACGTTACAAGTACCTCTACTGAGGTGACCTGCCAGAAGGTCACCGTTTCTGTTGTGCGCATGATTTCGCCACAAAGTATGGCGGGCGTTGAGGTCGCCAGCCACTACGAATCCGGTACGGTTGACGGTTAGTTTCTGGAGATCTTCTACGAAGAGTGTAGATTGTCGAGGTCCGTAGACTGCAAACATTGAGATGTTTCCGTTTTGGCCGTATTATTTTTAATCCGATAGCTTCGATGATTCTTGTTTGAGGATGCGGGAGAATTCCGTACTTGATGCCATGTTTAACAATAACGGCTAACCCAACAAACATCAGTGTTGAATTAGAGCTTGTTCAAGCAAATTTGGAGAAGCTATTCAGCTGTTTCTTCTAGAATAGCTGAATAGCTCCTCCAAATTTGTTTGAACAAGCTCTAATTCAACACCAATGTTTGTTGGGAAACCACCGCCGATTGTATTGGGGCGGTCTAGTCGGATCATTATGTGGTTTGGGAGCGAAAAGTTGATAGTTGGGTTAAGCCTGGTTTCCGTAATAACTCCCACGTCGATGTTCTGCTGAGCAAGGAAGTTACTCAGTTCGATCTTTTTCGTCCTTACAGAGCGAACATTTCAATTGGAAATACGGATGCTGCGGGGCTCAGTTGACTCCATATTTGCAGATCATATATCCAAGGACTCTGACTTGGCTTAGCTTAGCTTGACTGACTTCACGTATCAATGGTTGCTACTCAGTGATTGATCAGAATCAGTGAAATTGCATAATGAATCAACTGAATGAGGCTGGGAGTAACCGACCATCCTCACTGTACACGTTTCAGTACTCAATTTCTTTAGTAATCAATAACGGCGCCGACCACGTCCTTACAATCAGTTGGGAATAGGGAAGGAAAGTTAGTGTGACCTTTGCTGATTAGGGACCGTGTTTATCTCTGCATTCCCACAAAGGTCACAGGAAGGAGGTTTTTTTAACATAGAGGTTCTATGTTAGTAGGGTAGGGCTCGATGGATCAGGATTCACCTTGATAAGTGATGTGATCATATAATATAGTTCATTTGATTCAGGGGACAAAAGGGATAACAATTACCTGTTTCACTCCGCGTTTTTGAGAGCACTTACCATCTCTCTATTGTCTGAAAATCCCTTGCGAGGTCCAACTGGTTAGCGTTCTGCTTTTTCCGCGGTACCTAAATGATGCCTATCCAAAACGGCCAAGCATGCCCCATATGGCATTGCAGGCGAACGAAAGTAGCATCGTATGTCGAACTTAACACCTCCAACTGTGGAACTGTATCTACAGCAATGCCATGTCGGTAATGGAACAGCAATGCCATGTCCGTGGTGAAACTGGTTTAACAAGAGAAGTTTGCCGATCATCGCTGTTTGTCGGATACCGGGTGTCCGGAGAGATTTTCCCCAGTCCTGGAGTTGAGTTTGGTAGAAAGGTACAAGGTTGAGCCTAGAACGGAAAAAACAGCCTTCCTCTTTCCATATACGAATTCGTTAACACACCTTTTGTGGTCAAGGTTGCCAATATTATCAATTGCATTTTTCGACAACTAATTATCGTTCCTTTTAGGAAGAACGGCAAATATATCAGTAAAATGGAAGCTCAATCAACTACAATCAGCAAATGTGTACCATTCGATTCGTTTTCGTAATCCATTTACACCGGATTTTAGTTCTATTCAACACACACACATGATGTTTAGGTATGACTCTGGTCATAAACACAGCATCCACTATCACACGCGACGGTTATTATTGAGATTCTAATACGGATAAATTTCATCATACGCAAAATACTGAAAAAAACGTGACAGCTCACCAAAGCCCAAGAGTTCGTGGTCAGAGCTTGCTGCGATCTTCTTAGCTCTCAAAGTTATTAGTTTAGAACACTTTTTCAAAGTTCCGTTTATAGCCAAATCATGTATGAGGGAATTTTGAAAATCGCAGCAGGCAATACCCATGGATGATTGAGTTGTGATGAACTGTCACATTGTTTCTTCCGTTGAACCATGATTGTATTTATTTAATTTTTTTCATATTCATATTCATTGTTTTCAAGATTGCGCGAATGACTTGTTAACAAAGAGACGAAACAGAGCCGCCACTTTAAAACTTTTGGGCTAAACATGTTTGCAGTAGCAAATAAAAGACCAGCTCAACTTACGATATTCTTCCTCCATAAAAATACTGCCGGATGGTGGGCGTTGGATTTTACATACAGGAAATTTTCTAAGA
>JASCZW010020224.1:0-12588 GCA_034211315.2 Aedes japonicus | reverse complement strand
TAAAAATAAGCAAAAAAAAATGGGCACTTTTGGCGCAACTTTTTTGAAAAAGTCCACATTTTTTCCGCCATTTTATCAAATTTTTCCGAATTCAATAATAAAATATTACAGTTTTTAATTCATATAGAAGGTAATCTATATATAATGAAATGCTGTCCGTTTGTGACAGCATAACTCACGAACGACTCGATGGATTTTCTTTATTTCTTTTTTATTTGGTTTGTCTTGATTCCCAATAGGTTTATATAAAGAAAAAAATTAAAAAAATTTACTACAAAATGAGAAAAACTCATAAAACCGTCTCTCGTATTGTAAGGAGAGATCGTTGAAAACTTTTAGAATGCCGTCATAATTAACAAAAAAGAAAAAGATTGTTTTCATTTTCATTTTCAAAAGTTAAGCAAAAACTGAAAAAAACACTGGAGTCGCTTATTTCGCAAGTTTCTATGGGGTTTTCGGAATTTGACGTGGTTTTCGAAATTCACGTGAGTAGATACTGTTCGCTCAGATTGGGCCAGAAACGCGTGTAAACATAACTTTTATCGATTTTTACGAGGTTTTCGTTAATTACGGATTTTTATGCAGATTCAGGGATTTACTCGGGTTTTTTAGGATTTTTCAATTTATCATATATTAACCAACATTTTCTCCCATACCCATTGCAAAGAATAATTATATTTTATAAAACTCACTCTCTTTCTTCTGCGAGATCGAATATGTTCATATATATTTCGATTTCCTTACGTTTTAGCCATACTGAATTCACTAATTTACCTGATATTCACATAGAAACATGAATAATAATTTCACAAGAAAACCATTGACCATATTTTAGGTACGCATTTCACGTTATATTCCCAACTATGGTATTATGTATTCATCACATAGTAAAATGTAAATATAAAAATTTTAAATGGAAAAGTAAAAGTGAGCGGTTGCGTATTTTTCGAAGGGCTTATTCATACCAACACCTATATAACTAAATGAATATAGTGGGAATTTTAATGTTTTGAAATGGAATGGCCGATTGATTACATTAGTTGTTATAAAGTAGCTTTATATTTCGTATAGTATACCGAATATAGCAGAATGCCCAATGCGATCATATAAATAAATGCCCGGAGCAATCAAATAAATAAACTTTACTGAAATTCGTTCGAACAAGAATTCTTAATGATATCCATATCCATCGAAAGTTTTCGACTTAATAATGTTAGTTGGTGACTTTTCATGGTCCAGTACAGCAAACGCCTTGTTGAGCATGTCTTAGCAAAGGTATAACTAGTTGAATATCGTTTCTAGCTAAATTATTGTACGAGTTATAGTTAAAATTGTAATCGTGCGCTACATAATCGACTGAGTCAAGGGACATGTACCTTATATAACCTTACAACAACTGCAAGATAATTTTTAGTTTTTTTTCTGTTTGATAAAACTTTCTGAACTTTGAACATTTTTAGAGACGCTTACACATCTGAAAATGTTGCAATTGATTATAGTGTTTTCATAGCAATCACTAAACCTTTCGGATATATTCTGATAACGAATTTTATCGTAATTTGAATTCTAGAGTATTTCAATGTTTATTATTACCCTTGAAATCTAGAATTGCCAAAATTGCATAAATTGCAAATCTTTGATTCTTTCAAGTTGAATTATGCAAAGGCATACTACAACTCAGATTGTATACAAATGATCCGAATGGTATGGTATTTAAATGGTGAATGTTAAAAAGGAGACAAGGTATCAGTCAAAATATATGTTTGTATTTCAGGGCCACCAAAGAGTTATAAAGAGTGTACAAGAGAATTTTCCCACATACTGACTTCATAAAACCAAACGGCCCTTTTCAGGGCCACCAAATAATATCTCAAGAGCGTACAAAAGAATTTTCTTACATACTGGCTTCAAAACGCTGGTCTAATGTCCCATAAGAGCCGCACCCGTCATATTGTGACTTAAACTGCTTCTATCGGTAAGGGTAAGCGACCGGCACGAATAATTGAAACCCTTTTAACGCTAATAATAAAAATTTACACACAAAATTTCCCTGACATTATAATGCATCACTTGGTTTAACGTAGTCTACGTCAACCGGTCGTGTCTTGTACACAACCCCACTGATTTTTTGGACCAAAATCGAGGTACCGAAAATTGACGATTTCAAACCCCCTCTTTTAGCAATTAGACGCCTACTTGCGGAGATAAACGCATTTAAAGGTTTCCAGAACCCACCTAATGGAAAATTTTGGTTCTGGTAAACTTTTTTGAACCAAAACCGGGATACCGAAAATCCGATTTTAAATCCCCTATTTAAGCGATTAGACGCTTATTTACGCATTTCTCATTCTACAATTTTCCAAAAAGTTGTTTAATTATAAGCAGGACAACGTCTGCCGTGTCAGCTAGTACTATAATAAATAAATCCTATTAGTTTCAGCTTAATGGAATAATTAGTTTTCGAGTTATCAATTATCGGTCAGTTATTTAATTATTGGTCTGCGCGCGAAAAAGGTGTCTTCGAAAAACGATGAAAAGAAACACTTACAGTTCGAATTTTGAAAAACGGGTTTCAGGAGCGTATTTTTCGCAAAATTTACTGACTTTTTATGCAAAAAAAATTGTGTATTTTTTGGTCATTCTAGCTGTATTTCCCCCCTTAAATAATTACCTTCCATGGGAAATGTATCAAAATCAATCATCTGTCTTAGCTTTTTTTTATTACCATTCGAAAAAAAGTCCACTTTTTTTAATGCAAACGTTAAGTTTACACGCACTTTAGCTCCACGGAGTTAGATAATTCTAAACTGTGGCGCTGAGCGTCTGGAAGTTCATAACTTTACAACTAACTTTCCTGAAAACAGCAAATTTATACAAGATGTAGATCTCAACATACAGGTAATTCACAAAGTTCACATGAACACTAGTGCCACGTAGTGAACGAGTTCTGTATTATGTTAATACCATCCGAAAGGCCTTAATCAACCGAACATATTTGCTCAAGACGTCAATTTGCTATATGTCAAGGATCTCGAGATTCAGGTCATAACGTATGTTTATATTCACACTAGCGCCACGTAAGGAGTGTATCGAAAAGTAGTTATAAACTTCCAAATAATAAAATAGGCATGAAAACATGGTTAAAATTAACATACTATTTCAGTTTATTATAGCTTAACATGTTTACAAAAGATCCAAACGGAAAAACTAGTCATCATGTTCATTTCTGTAGAATGCCCGTACCTTTGATTTGACACCTGCCATCAAATTCTGCACAGTGACCTTTGTGCACTTCCTGGATGCCGCTGCCTAATTTTTCTTAAAATCGGTCATGTTTTGGGACACTGTACCATCCTTCTTAAATATACGCTTGACTATTGCCCAATAGCGTTCGATCGGTCGCAACTGGGGACAGTTTGGTGGGTTGATGTCTTTTTCTACGAACTTGATGTTATTCTCCCGTCAGCCACTGTAGAGTGGATTTGGCGTAATGTGCCGATGCCAAATCTGGCCAGAAGAGAGGAGGGGACTGGTGCTTTCTATACAATGGTAGCAACCTGTTCTTCAAACATTCCTTTGATAAATCTCAGCATTTATAGTTCCTTTTGTATAGAAAATTGAAGAACGCAAGCCACATGTGCAAATAGCTTGCCAAATGAGCACCTTCTGACCGAATTTCTCCATCGCAACAGTCGTATCTGCGGTTGGCACACGTTCCCCAACAGATTTAGTATAAAACTGCGGCCCCTGTAGCGTTCTTGAATCTTCTTTAACGTATGTTTCGTCATCCATCAAAATGCACTGGTCGACATTGTCCAAAATGCAGCTGTACAGCTTTCGAGCCCTGGTTTTGCACGAGACTTTTGTTCCGGAGTTTGTTTGGGCACTTTCTGCTTTTTGTACGTCTTCAAGTCATTCCTGCGCTTGATTCGTTGAATCATTCCGATGCTGGTCCTGAACTTCTTGGCTAGATCGCAAGTAGAGACAGATTTGTTCCGTTGAATATAATCCACAACTTTTTGGTCCAAATCGGGGTTGCTGGAGCCGGGTTTCCGGCCACTTCTTGGTAAATCCTTGAGGGAGCACTCCTTACCAAACTTTTCGATGATGCGTTTTACACTTGCCGGGTGAACATTTACTCTTTTCGCAATCTGGTTGTAAGTAACACCCTTTTCGGTGCACCAAGTGTGCAGAATTTTCTTTTAGTCTCAAATTCAATTCGCGACATTTTGAATACAACTTTATCAACGGAAATGAATGAACCGAATAATCATTTTTGACATGTAAACAAAGCAAATGGCGCTTACACGCCAAAAATATATACAGTAGTTTATGCGTAATAACGCATCGAATGTTTATAACTACTTTTCGATACACTCCTTAGTGAGATAATTCTGAACTTTTAAGTTTGCCATCCTGAAGGCCTTGATCTATCGAACGACTTTGCTGAAAAAGTGTCCGAAGTATCACGCGATATTATCTGATGAAACATCGAAGGTCAATGCCCATATATCATTTGCGACCACCAACAAGGGAATCCGTGGATGTCGGGGGGCTTACTGTACCTTGCTGTTTTTTTTTGGCTAAAAATACTGCCTTTCAACGGTCATAACTTTTTCTGGTGATGACGGATCGACACACTTTTTTCTGCAAAGATGTTTGTTAAAGCCTACAAAATTTGAAAAAAAAAAATGCGTGTGGAGCATTCACATTCAAGGTGAGGAAGTTATTTGAGTGGTTCTCAAAATATGTCAAAATTTCATTTTTTAATGCCAAATTGTGAAGAAAAATGCAAATCGCATAAGGTCAACATACGATTTTCGGTGGCCTTGGGATTCAAGCTAACGGAAACTAGCATGGAACTCTGGGTCTAAAAATCTGTCGACCAGTGTTATTGATTGACACATGGCAAAGAACGGTTGAGTCATGGGAAGAGCAGACACATATTTTTGGGTTTTGCCAGTGGATCTGAGATTGTGGACATTTTGTACTATTTTATAAACATCGTGAAACCTTGAATCATTATAACCAACGTTCAAAGTTCTACTTTTGTTCAAAAAATAAGATCGCTTCACAAAACAAATCGATAGCCATTTGTTAAAGCCTGCCATTTCCGCTCGAATTACTTTATGAAGGTAAACAAACCACCAGCCCCGTACAAATTAATTGCTTTCGTACAAACAACCATTCGCCAGAACATCACAGAGAATCTTCCCCGATAAACAAGACTTTATGGACAAAGATCAATCGTCATCCGATCGCACATGTACGGCTGAGCAGCTAAATGAATCCATTTGGCATTAGCACACTCACCGCGGAGAATTTTGTTTACACTCCAAACATGTTTGAGGTTTGCTGAAGCCGGCTTCGAACCAACGCCACCACCACCACCACCATCATCACCTTCACCGCTGGATAGTTTTTGAATCAAAGTTCTGTTGAAGTGATCATTATGTTAGCGCATGCCACCCGCTCTTCTCAGTTAAAGGTCTGCTTACTTCATTCTCTCTCTCCGTCGGTCGGCGGCAGTCGATATTTTGCCATGTTGCACAAACACAAAGGCAAACGGGGCTTCTCAGCCAAACACGCTCAGGTAGGCTCTTGTGCCATTATTATTTCTATACTGCAGGCTGCTGGCTGGCTTCTGACGATCGTTTGAAAGCACTAAAGATCACAGATATGTTGTTTTTTATGGGAACGAAAGAATTCTGAAAAACAGAACCAGGTACGGAGTAAGGTTCCGGCTCCCTTGGAGTAATGATCGTTGAACGATTCCGGCACTGGCCGGCACTTCTTGCGACACACCTCACCTTCGCTTGATTATACAAAACAAGCAAAACGCTTTGTGATTTTACATTATTTGCGTTATTCTCACTCATTTTTCTCGCCTCTCGATCAAGTGGGAGCACAAGCATTCGACAGCCTCCTTAATGGTTGGTACACATGCGATGTGTACAATCAGAAGACATTTTTTAATACTTGAAAACGTGGAAACGGTTGACTGGTTCCAAAAAAATTCGAGTTTCGTTTCGCAGCTGGTCGGATGACGGAACAAACAACGTTTCACAACGAACATTTCCGCCGGTCGCCGTGGTGGCGGTGGCAAAATCGGTAGATCCGCTTCCCGTGTCAACAAATTTCCCAAACAAACTACCTTTTTCGAAACTGCCTGGTCTCAGTTGGCACTGTCATTAAGTCATCTCATCTGGTATGAAAATTAGCTTCACCCTAACTATAATGTCTCTGCGTGAAGAAATGAGCCGGGACAAGGCAGTCAGTCATAAGCATAATATACTGGTTTTTATGCGCGCATTAATGAATGCGCAATCGGAGACCCTCACCTGTGTGCACCTCTAGCAAGTCACCGCGGAGCAGGTCGTCAAGCTCGAGACGGTTGTGAGACTCACTTCGTAGAGAGAGTTCTGTTTGGGAACGAATTCAAATCGAAAATTCGTTACATCGACAATTGCTTGCATCCAGCCTGATGATGATGTAATGTGTGATAAGCGAGATGTGCTTAAGCGAGGAGTAGCATTTCTAAAATTTAAAGAGGATTTTCGGACTTGTCATAGTTGTACAGGGTGCGGCCGAAAATAATGCGAAAATTTGTTCTAATTCTTTCAAATCCCATTTTCAACTAATTCAAGCAATAAAATCAACATTTTCGAGTGCAGTTATCTTTATAAAGTCCTTTTAAAAAAATTTATTCAATGTGCCCTCCATTTTTATAAATAACATCCTCAAGCCGTCGCCGGAAGCCAGAGCATGCCTTTCGGACGTAGTCCTCCGAGATTGACTGCCATGTGCGTGATATGGTTGACTTCAGGGTTTTCACACTAGGGTGTGATGTTTTGCAGGCTCGTGCTTCAACGTATGCCCAAACCGAACAATCCAACGGATTAAGACCTGGACTGCTAGGGGGCCACAAATCCTTCGGACAAAACTTCATGTTATCGTTCAACCATTGTTGGGTTCGATTGGACGTGTGACACGGCGCTCCTTCCTGCTGTAGGACAACGTTTTGGACCTCGGAGAAATTGGCCTTCACCCAGGGAAGCACTTGGTCCGTTAGAATATCGATATACACTTCGGTAGTGATTTTAACTCCAGCATCAATAAAAACAGGGGGCATTTTCAAACCGTTGGATGCCACCAAGCCAAACATCATGAAACCAGCCGGATGTTTGGTTTGAAATTTGAATTTAACTTTTTCCGGAACATTCTCTATTTTCTGCGGTGAAATGAACCGGTCCGTACGGCTGTTGGCCACAGCATTGATGCTGAAAAGCTTTTCGTCGGAGAACAGGATTATCATTGTTTCCTTCTTCAACAAGGAAAGCAATCTCTTGGAACGAGTCACTCGTAGTTCCTTGACCCAGTCCGTAATCAAGTAGCGCTTCACTCTGGCTCTGAAAGATGCATGCAGGTCTTCTATGACGATTCTCCGCATGGATTTCGCCGAAATATTGGCTTCCTTTGCAAGTTTTCTTATGGAACGCACCAGGTTGCGAGCAATTTTTCGTTAAAAAATTTGTGAAGCTTGTAAATAAACCGATTATCTGAACAGCACAACGAAATTCATTCTCGCTAGAAACTGTCGAGAGTCTAATTGGGTGCAAAATCTGCAATATGGCTAGTGAATAATAATTTCGCTTTACTTTTCTTCATTCGATGAACACGCATAAACCAAATAATTTTAAACTTCTTTTATAACACGACGGTGGAATTATTCAAATTGGAATATTGTGTTTTGTTTTGATTGAATCCAAAGAAAAAATGATATTTGAGACAGAAATATATCGCCCAGCTCTATCGCTGTGTTGCCAACCATTGCTTTTTAGAATTATATCAATTAAACGAGATGATATGAGCTATATTACGACTATTCTTACTATAGATTGACAGATAAAATGTTATTAGATATCACATAATGTAGCACATGATATAGCCGCTATATCATGAATCGCACTATATCACGTAATGTAGGTCGTAGTGTGAACGTATTTTTACCCTTGTGGAAACCTCATAAGTATCAAGTGTGTTACGCATATTGTATGCTGTACTTCTGTGTTGATTTCTGTGCTGCCACAAATATTTTTTGAGCTTTCCTTAATGTTCAAGAACGCAGAACTCTTCCGGAAAGTAGTACTGGATTCGAAGTTGACGTTTGGACGTTTGGAATATAGATCTTTTGCGACCACTGCAAATGCGCACACATATTGATTAACTCTAAGTGTAATGAGTCTAGAATATCGGTATGTCCTTATTTCCTTTTTTAGATCTAATGCTTATTTCCTTTTTTAGATCTAATGCGTTTGAAAATAATTTTTAAGATTCTAATTTAATTTTCTCTGCAATACATATATGCTAATAGACAATTTTCGACCATACGTCCATTTGGCCAAACGTCCATTCGGCCAAACATCCATATGCCAAACGTCCTTTTGTCAAATATCTTTATGCCAAACGGGGTATCATCGGAAAAAAACGCGGTGAAATCCCAGATTACCCAGATAGGCAAGACCGTTTCCAACGCTATTTTATGTAATTTTCCAGCAACCTGGCGGTGTTTCCTCCTATTCTCCGCCAATCATAGTACCCATGTTGTTTACAGTCATACTTTGACAGAGATATCAGTTTTTTTTGCAGAAGCAGTAGAAACCTCCGTTCGACGGAATGTTCCTATATCGCCGATTAGATACAGCAGATGAGCACATTCGTGGGGAAACGTCGTATCGGCACTTTGACGGCCCTGCGCCACCGGAAAGTTCAGCAGAAGCAGAAACAGAAGCGTAAAACCGTAGGGAAAGTAGTGAAATCCATCCGTGGCTTGTTCCACAAGATCGGTGTAACTATGATTTTGATAGACTTGAGAAAGCCATTGGCCGCTCCCGGAATATTTTTGGGGGAACCTGTAGTAAAGATCATTTGGAGATCGCAGCAAGCCGTGCTTCTAAACTGACGTTTGTTTTGTTTTTGCTGCGTCGTTTTCGCGAACAAAAATCAAACAATAATTCGTAATTTAACTCTAACTAACAGTGACATCAATAAATATAAGCGTGGTTTGGGAAAGACGTAGTGAATACAATCGATTCCCTCCCGAAATGTGTGAGTGTCGGTAGTATTTCCACATTTTTTGGTCTTTTGTGCTTCGTCCCCGCACCCGAAAGAAGAGTTACATCAGCTTAGTTTTATTTATTAGTAACATCCGGACATAAATGATTAAGTTTGAGTGTTTGTCCGCTTTGTCGCGACTCGCGAGTGAATAGATAATTATTTGCAGTTTTGAAGTTCGTTATAGAGTCGCTTCATAGCGGGGATTTGACATTGGCAGTGTGGAGTGAAAAAAAAAAAGATCAGTGCATGTAGAAAACGGCCATTTGCTTGTCAGAAGCAGCAAACGAAGACAATGCGCATGCGTGCGTGACAGGCTGCCACATAATTTCAGATGCGTTCACCACGTAGTTGTGTAGGTTACATATCTAACGGGCGGTTCGGCAACGTCAATTTTTGCGCTTATTTTGTCAGGAGTTCATGAAGCTTATTACGAATCAACGTCGAGAATTTTCATGTTTACGAATGAACAAGCGAGTGTATTTAATGCTGGGTTTGGAAATTTAACATTTCCAATTCTGGAAGTGTGTTGCAGTGCCCTTATCCAAATGATATCGGTAATGTTTACATGCGGGGCTTATTGTATGTAAAAGTAGCCTCGGGCGTGACTCTCCAGAGATTCTGAAATGGGTTGCTGGATCAGCAGTAGAGCTATCACTTTCTAGCTCTCGGATTAAAGCTGCTTCCAATGATCACTTGGGGGATTTTTGTTAACAGATTTTTTCCATAATACCATTGCCAGCCAATGAGTGTTAGATAACACACACACGCACGCACACAAACATGCACACACACACACACACATACACACACACAAACACCTGCAGTAAAGATCAATTACGATTTTCCCACAAAATATGGGCTATAAGACTCACTTTATAGTCTGATCCAGCTTCCTGGTATCTTTGAGGCTCAATTCATTCAGCTTTGGTTCGGATTAGCAAGCAATTATTCGATTGAATATAGGGAAGAGTGGGTTTTATATTTCATACTGGCATGGAGTTGGTCCAATTGTCAAAAAATTGTTTGACAACGGCATCTAGTACAAAATTACACCACAAATTCAACATATGAGATAGCCTCTCTGGAAACCCAATTGGCCAATTATATTACCAAGATGTAAAACTACATTAACTTTTCAGTCGAATGCTTCTTGGCGATGTTAAATGGAATAATATTTCATGAAGTTAGAGCACTAGAAAGTTGATCAAAACTTTGCCTGTCCTGATCTTTGTGTCCATTCTCTGTATGTCAGTATGGATTTTAGGCAGGGTTTCCGGCGTTGTATCCAAAAATGTCTCCAGAAAATGCATGTTTCTAGAAATTAGAAGAAAAATTAGTATTTACAGGTATTCCACTAAACTGCTCAAACCCTCTAGGATTCAAATTCATGTTTGTTTTCGCAGATAAATTAACACGGAAACTTATGATCTGAGGAACTAAGCTTTCCATCTACAACTAAACGATGGACTCGAAGATGTATAAGCAAGAGTGATTAGGAAAATGTATTTTATCAAGATTCCCAAAGGTCCAGTGAAGTTTCGGCAAGTGTTGGCAGACCTTTACAGGCGAGAGTTGTTACAGTGGTACTGCGATAATAAGGTAGACTTCGTCGACAAGGATATCAGTTCACCCAACAACAAAAAAAGTATTAGATAACTATCGAGCGAAAGTTTAACAGAATTAAAAATATGGATCAGAACATCTCCTTTCTTACGTCAAATCCATCCCGAGAATCAACTGGATTTATTTGTCAGGATTCTTAATGGTGTTTAAGGATTAAAAAACAACTTTTAGAAAACCGCAGAGAATTGTCGACATATTTCGATTGACTCTGTACATAATTTCTGTACATAAGTTTAATGAACACCTCAACGATGTCAAGGCTTCATGTATTCAAATGTAAATTAGAATTCATAAATTTATATTCACAAGTTCTTTCAGAATTAACTAAGGAGTGTATCGAATATAAGTTATCCACATACATTTGCGTTGTACGCATGTATTTGTGATGGTTTTTCATGCTCTGAACACTGCATGCTGTGCGTTTGATTGTCAGCTTTCTTTTGTTTACTTGTTTGTGCGGTTCAAATTCTGCGTTTTCAAAATGTCGCGTATTGAGAAGGAAGTGAAAATTAAGGTTCTGGACACATGGCTAAGTGAGAAGGGTATTACTATGCGAAAATTGGCGAAGCGGTTTGGAATTCATCATGCGAGTGTTAAAACCATCATTAATAAGTTTGGGGAACACTATTCTTTGGATGAGCTACCAGGAAGAGGCAGAAAACCCGGTTCTTCCAACCCGAAACTGGAGCAGAAAGTGGTATCTCTAATCATGAAGAACAAATCAATGTCAATACGTGATTTGGCCAAAAAAGCAGGAACGAGTGTCGGAATGATCCAGCGTATCAAGAGGCGAAACCACCTGAAGACCTACAAGAAGCAGAAAATCTCGAGACAAAGTGCGGAACAGAAGAAGCGAGCAGCAACAAGGGCCTGACAATTTTATTCGCGTCTTTTGCAGCGGTCGGATGCGTGCGTTTTGATGGACGATGAGACCTATGTAAAGGAGGATTCAAAAACCCTTCCAGGTCCACAATACTTTACTGCCGTCGTTGGGGAGGATGTGAGCGATGCGGACAGGTCGATTCAAGTGGAGAAATTCGGTCGAAAGGTACTGGTATGGCAAGCAATATGTTCCTGTGGTTTGAAGTCAACCATTTTTTACACTACCGGAACTATAAATGCGGAAATCTATCGATCTGAGTGTCTCCAGAAGAGATTGTTGCCTTTATATAAGAAGCATAGTACACCTCCACTGTTTTGGCCGGATTTAGCGTCGGCTCACTATGCCAAAACCACTCTCAATTGGCTTGCGGAAAAGGGTATAGATTTCGTTGAGAAAAATATCAATCCACCAAATTGCCTGCAGCTTCGACCAATCGAACGTAACTGGGCAATCGTGAAGAGGGTCTTCAAGAAGGCAGCTGGGAACATGCAGGAGTTCAACAAAATTTGGGCTCAAGCGTCCAAAAAATGCGATGCAACACTTGTCCGGAACTTGATGAAGAGCATTCGATCCAAAGTTCTAAAATTCGTGAAGGAATAACTTAAATTTCATCCGGTCTTCATTATGTTCAAGTTTAACCTCGTACAATAAAGGATCAATTTTTTGTATGAATAAAATATCGGTTTTCAACATAATTTGAAAGAAAGTTTGTGGATAGCTTATTTTTGATACACTCCTTATATTTAGGTTCAATTTTGGTAGTTCTTAATTAGTTGTTGTTATTCTTAATTAGGCGTTCCAAGGCTATTTCAAACTTAACAGAAAAGGGTGTTCGATTGGAATCAATTACACCTCTGTAATGCCTTAAATTTACATCAAAATTGATATTCGTATGTGTCGGTCTCGGAGCTCCTAAATTTACAAGATTTGTTTTACTGCCTTTGGTAATTAGTAATTACAAACTA
>JASCZW010020223.1:0-12606 GCA_034211315.2 Aedes japonicus | reverse complement strand
CAAAAACTAGAAGGGACAGCCCAATGGGGTTGTACGCAAAGTTGACGTAGGACTACGAAGCAATATGCAATATAGATCGCTTGATTGTTTAAAGAGTGGCCGGAATTGGTTTCCTTCCAAATCTAATTCCCATACACTAAACGTTCGCATTACAACCTTTATTGATATAGCCTGTCTTGGTATCTACATTCATAAATCTTGCTTTCACTGGAAATAATATGTATGACATATGATAACAAGATACTCTGTACCACGTACTATACCTTGCAGTGCGAATGAGTTTTGTTCATTTGGGAAACTCTTACTCAAGAGGTGGTTTCATTCACCTCCAATTGCATACGGTTTCTGCTAGGCTTATGAGTGTACAACACTGCCAAAAGTGCAAATGTTGAAAACATTACGGCTTCGGCACAGGAAAGATGTTTTCCACAATCGATTATCCCGAAACCCAGCCTCCAGCTTTCCAAAACACATGTCAACTTTCTTTTCCAGTTGTTTTGATGGCCCTGAAAAGGGGTTCGAGGAAACAGCTACTAACACCACCTCATTTCGTCATGAATCTGGTTGACTTGACCATGGCTTCGGTTCGCTCGGAAACCTCGTGTTTAGCTAGCTCTCCCGGCAGCTTGATCGAGGGGCAGTTTGAATTTCCAGAGACGTCAGGGCCATCCGCCAATTGATTTAAGTCAGTCGGGCAGATACGCTTTCAATCCGCTCGAAAATGTAAATTATGAAGCTGTTCATAATGCTTATTTTATTGGAGGAAACGACAGTATCGGGATAAAATGCTTCAACACCCGGTAGATAAGGTGCTATACACGGAAGAAACAAAGTACCTAGAATTGAGTATTTTTAAACTTAAAGTTGAGTACTGTTGTTGAACTGGAGAGATGGGTAAATTTGATTCTGCACATTCGGTTAACATTACTCAATGGGTGAGTACTTCATTGACAACAAATTTTTGAGTAAAAATGGAAGTCATTTGCATACTTTTATTATTTGAAGTATATTAGATTCAAAAACCGAAAAACAATAAATATGTTACGGTATTAAACTAGCCGTTATTGTTAAAAATTTAGAAACAAACAAAATGAATTAAATTATCAAGTAAATTTATGTTTTTATTCTATCATCACGAGATAGGCACTTTATTTTAAAAGTTGTATAACATTTACTAACTAACCGTGCGAAAAAGTTCTCCTCTCTGGTTTTTACGAGTTTTATTGCATTCGGTTAAATTTATCCTCCATAAACTTTGTATACTATGGCATATACTCAAATTTGGCTTCCCGCACCGAACTCCTGAGTTGCGTGAAATGAACTTTTGAATTTGGGTGAAATGAAATTTTGGGGACTTTGTTTCTTCCGTGTACGTTTTCTTCTTCCGAGCCTTGCAGCTGGAACTGTTTGCCTTCCGAGATGGTGAAGCGAGAATGCACCTGAGAGCATATTCTGTTGATATGATCGACCACCTGGTAATCATTATCCTTATTGCGTTGTAGATGGTTGTGGCCTGTTTGGGAATTCATAGTCTATTATTTCCGATAGACGTCTAGGCCGAAATAGTGCTAATTGAACGATAGACCAGCATTGGGAAATAAATATGTAAGATAATTCTATTGTTAACTCTTCAGATAGCATTTGGTGACCCTAAAAAGGACCGTTTGGTTTTAATAATGATACGGCCCTAGTTGTATTTTCTACGATGGTTGAACCACATACATTCCCAAAATAATTTGATTCCTATCGAATGATTGAAATTTCAAACAGCACAAGAGATATATTCAACCAAACAAACTCTTTAATAAGCAAACTGATTTGGTCGTACTGAAAAGGACGGAAATAGTTGACGGGGGAGAAACATTGTTCACGGTTGAACTTGGGGTTTCTTCTTGGTATTCTTGGTTCAGCTCCTCGTCGGTGCGGGTGGCCATCTGCAGGTGACATGGGCTGATTCTTGTCCCGTTGTTGTCGCGGGCGGATTTTCCCATCAACTCATAGGCTTCAGCAGCCTTTTTTTCTCGCAGCGATGTTGACGGGAGCATCGGCCCAAACAGCCAACTGCACCAACTTCTCTGGATCACGAATGCTCACCAGTGCACCCTCCAGTATGGTCGCACGCCTACTGCGTTGCTACAACACATTTTGCTCTGCACAGAACTACGACTACCGTAACACTGAATCAAATTTTCATTCAACGAAGTCAATGTGATACTAAGTGCATCAAAGGGGACGAACTTCAGTTATTAGGCCACAATAATTAGTTTTAATTAGTGCACGCTAGGCGGATGATTTTCTTAACAGAAATGTTCCTAATTAGCTAGCCACTGCCAGCAACTAATCCGGTATGCACAACTAGGAACTAAAACGAACTCAACCACATAGTCTAGTCGGTCTATGACGTGTCGCAATTCGGCTCGAATTATCCCTTCTAAAATTTCGTTCGATAGTTGTTCAACGGTCTTTGTGATATACTCCGGGACGCGGCGTAATTGAACTACAAACCGACAAAAGAAAAATTCAACCAAACAAACTCTTTAGTTAATAAACTGATTTGGTCGTCCTGAAAAGGACGGATTGATTTGACGAGGAAAAATAGTTTGCGATTCCCTAGGGTTGTTTGTCTCGTCACGGGCGGCTTTTTCACGCTAACTCGTAGCTTCAGCAGGTTGACAAGGAGCATCGGCACCAACAGCCAACTGTGCCAACGCCTCTATGCACTCCGCTTCACTTTACTCAATTTTTGAGTACAATTGTATGCTATCTCTTTTCTCTCACGGAAATGTTACTCAATTTTCGTACAAAGTGGATCTAATCAAAAATTGAGTTGATCCACTGTTTAACGAAAATTGAGAAACATATCCGTGAGAGAAAAAGAGATAGCATACAATTGTACTCAAAAATTGAGCAAAGTGAAGCAGGAATGTGGGCAACGACTGCTCGCCGGTGCACCATCCAAGGTGCTTGCTGCCGCTAACTGCGTGCGAACAGCCACTGCACAGCCTCACGACCAGGGATGCCAGATATTTTTTTCAAATGTCTGTGATTAAAAATTGAAATGTCTGGAAATGTCTATAAAAGTCTGTATTTTTTTTTAGAAAATTAGACTTCTTTCAACGAAAAGACGAAATAAGAGAGCGAGTTATGTCATTATCGCTATTTGTGTGATTATGTGAACATGTCTGCATATATTTCTTGGATTGTGTACAACCTTACACTATTGTTTCATATTTATAAAGTGACACTGAAGCTTGAAGCATTCCCATAGATGACACAATTTTCTATAGTTTGTTTTCCCCCTGTGACGCTCTTTCCAGTTTTGTATTTTAAAATCAAAATTTAGTTTTCATTTGATAAATTCAACAGACTTTTTTTTTGAATCAACAATAACCATTGATAGTGTGTACCATATTTGAATATGGTGTCATCATCACTCATGATCATCAATATCATTATGGTCATATGAATAATTTTTGTATAGACTGCTTCTTCGGTTAGTCAGTGATTATCTCTTAAATCTCAGGAAAACTCTCTCCTGATCTTCTGCAAGGCTCTTTGCTTTATTCTGGAAAATTTCCTACTGAACTTCAGGCAAAATTCCTCACGAACTTCTTGGCAGTCACTCCTTATTTTCTTCTAAATTCACATTTAAGAACCCGACTTTACCTTCCAGAAACATATGATATTTTTTTCCTGAACATAGTTACCTTCTACTTTCTTCTTCTGATACGTCCCATCCTGAACTTCGAGGAAAATTTCTGCAAAACTTTCAAAAAGTACTCTCCAGAATCTCTTGGAAAATCTTCTTAAGTTGTTAGAAGTTTCTTCCTAAACTTCTGATAAGTTCTTTTCTGAACTGCCGAAATAATCACTTCTTAACTTCAGGGGAGTATTGTCCTCAACTTCGGGAAGTTTGTTCCTGAATAATTGAAAAATTCCTGCTTGAATTACTAGAAAGACCCCCCTGTACTTCTGGAAAGTTTCTTCCTGATTTTAACAAAAGAATCTACCATAACTTCTGAGATTTCGTGAACTTCGAGAAGTTCTCATTCTGAAATGCTGGAATGTTTGCACTCTCTAGCACTTCTGGGTAGTTCCAACTAAACTTTTGGTCTCTTCGCAACTTCTGAGAAGTCCTATTGTGAACTTCTGAGGAGTTCTTTACTATTTTTTTTTGAAAAATTCCTTCTTGTCCCTACAGGTAGTGCCCCTTCTGGTAGGTTTCTTCCTGAAATTTGGGGAAGTCTTTTCCTGCACTTATTCTTTCCAAACTTCTGATTGGTTCCATCCACAATTGCGAGGAAAATTTTATTCCAAAACTTTTTGGAAGTTTTCTCCAGAACTTTGGGGAAGTTTGTTCCGGAACTATTGGAAAATTCGTGCTCAAATGAGAAGGAAGTACCCCCAATGCTCATGGAAAGTTTCAATCTTTTCTCTCTCAAGAATTTTGAAAAGGATTCTGAAATGCAGAATGTTTTCCTCTGAGCTTTGGAAAACTGCCAAGTACTTCTAGGAAGTTCCAACTAAAATTTCGAGAAGTTTTTTTCGGAACTTCTGGGAAGTTATTTCCTGAACATGAGAAAAGTTCTTTCCTCAACTTCTATAACGCATCGTCCTGAGGATTTTTTTCCTGATTTTTTGAGAAATTATAGGTAGTGCTCTTCTTGGTTAGCTCCCGTCTGAAAATTGGGGAAGTTTTTTTCTGAACTTCTGGGAAGTTCAATCTTGAATTTCTGGGAAGAAGTCCAAGAGAAATCCTCTCCCCTACACTTCTTCCAGTGGCTCTGATAAGCCCTCTCCTGATTCTTGGAGAAGTTCTGTTTGAAATCCTCGTAAGTATAATCTTGAATTTCGGTAATGAATTTTTGAAGGTTCTTTTTGCATGAACTGCTTGCTCCCAATACTTCTGAGAAGTTTCTCCCTGACCATAGGAGAATTTTTTTTTGAGGAAGCCTCTAAGTTTCTCAAATATGATTTGTATTGTTGTGAACCTTGATTTTCGTTGTGATTTAATAGCAAAGGACAAATATTACCAACGCTTTTACGGTAATTTTTCGCATGGGCTTGAACACGCGTGGGATTAAACACTACCATAAGTAGGGACTCCATGTTAGCCTCGGAAAGGGCCTATACGATACTTATCTCCGGGCCCATTTCATCTCCAAGTGGCCCACCGTTTTCAAGGATCTCTACTTTAAATGATACCTACGATATTTTTAAATATTGCAAGAAAGCTTCTTACCGTATTGACAACACTGCGTTTAAATACTATACTGCGTACTGCGTATGTTTAAATCCACACTTCAAAGAATACCTTTATTTGAAATTTAAAAAAATATTTCAAATGTCTGTAAAAGTCTGCAACATAAATAAAATGTCTGCAAAATGTCTGCATCGTTAAAAAAGTCTGCAATAAAAATGAAAAGTCTGTAAATTTACAGACATGTCTGTGAATATGGCATCCCTGCTCACGACTGTTGTAAGCAGTGCCTTAAATTTTCATCAAATATCAATGAGAAGTGAAAATGATTTTATCCCAGTGTAATGATGATGTTTACTTTCCCGGTTTTCATGGTTACCGCTGTCACTTCTATGCCAACTGAATTTTGTTTGCTGCAATGAATGAAGCCGGCTCTATGTGCGGGTCAAAAATCTGATGTCACCGTTGTTTTGATTATCAATCGGTAAGCATGAATTTCATTGGATGAAATCTGAATATCATCTCTTGTGATGATTTTTCATTACTAAGTGATTTTGAAGCCTAATCCAAACATGGAACAACCAGGGCCGTCATCATCGTCCCAGAGGAATAGATGCTAGCAATGTTGTGCAAGAATACCCTGGACTGGGCTGCCCTTGCATTTTTTCCGATCCCGACGGGTAATTGATATTCATTGTGGCTGATTGAATTATATTTCTGACATTTCGAAATTCGTTTTGAAAATGAATTTGTTTACACAAAGGAATATCAAAGGATTTTGAAAATTGAACGTTCATTCTTCTGGTTACGTTTGTTGTCATGAGTTATCATTTGATTTTCGCATGGAACTTATAGGTAGTCAATGTTATGGTGCCTGAAAATCCACGCTTTTGAATCTAATGAGCATGACTTTTACCAATACTGGTTGTAAGACTGAGTCAAAATTTCAGCTAAGCGCTGGTATGTCATGGCGTCAGATGCTATTGCACAAAGAAGGCGGTACCAACGAAGGCAATGTATACAAATTGCACCAAAGGGGACGAACTTCGTTATTGCGCCACAATAATTAGTTTGAATTAGTGCACGCTAGACGGATGATTTTCTCAACAGAAATATGCCTATTTTGCTTCCCACCAACAGCAACTAATCCGGTACGCATAACTAGGATCAATGGCGAACTCCACCACATGGTCACTGATGTGTTGCAGTTTGGCTCGAATAATCCTTTCTAGACTTTCGGTCGTTTGTTGTTCAACGGCTCTTTGTGGTATAATCGGGGACGCGACGTTTAATGATTGCTATATTCAGCCGTGATTCGGTAATTGAATTAACAACAGCACAATAGAAAATTCAACCCAACACTTTATTTGGTAAGATTTGTCCCTGGGAAGGTTTGGAAAAACTCGATCCCAAAAATTGCATGCAAGAGGACTGCTGAGAATTAATGAACGTTGACGGATGGACGGAAAATGTTTTCGATTCCACTTGGGCTTTCTTTCTTCGTTCAGCTCCTCGTTGTTGCGGATGGCCAGCTGCAAGTGACGTGGGTTGATTCTGGTCTTCTTGTTTTCACTGGCTGCGTTTTCCACCGACGTGCTCGCCAAACACGTCTGTCGCCTACGGATGCACAGCGAAAACTGATTATTGGTGTTCGGTCGTTCCCACGTGTTCCATAATTGCTGGCAAGGTTACTGTGGCAGTATGAACCAATCAGAGCGTAGCGCAAATATGATGTCATTTTCGACCAATAGCTTTGTGCGTTCAGAAATTTGTGTGGGACGGGGAAAAGTTATTTTGAAGAAGAAGAAGACATTACGTTACTCGTTTCCTATGACCTTGCTAGGGAAAACACATTTTTCAACCTGTTGATATGCAAATTTGTATGGGAGCAAAAGAAGGTCATTTTCAAATGAAAAATTGAACTACTTATACTAATTGAACTTCATTCAAATTTTGATGCGAAAAATTTGTGAGTCTTCTTGATAAAATGATGCATGAATGAAGTCATTCTGTTTAGTCGAACGAGAGTTATAAGCGTTCAAAAACCTTTCACTTTTGCGTAACGCTCTCATTTTTCATAATTTTGAAACGGCGCCCGGTATAGAATAGAAAAACGTAGTCCTACGTTAAAAAATACTGCCATCGTCGGGATTAGAACTTGGGGTTGATGTGAAGAGCTGTGATCAGACCTGGTGTACGTACTTTCTACACTATTGGAAGTCTTGAATAGATCTTGATTTATGAAGATGATTACACAACTTTAGATTAGAAGCAAAACAATTTTTCCAATGTTCATGACTCACATCGGTCATTTTATTCCTGAAACCATGAATAAGAGACATGAATTCATAAAATAAGATAAGAGTTAGTTTCATGATTTTTTATTCATAAAAACAGAAACAGTTTTCTTTCCGTGCACTAAACATAAGTTTCAAAACAATGTTTATCAACTTTTAAATATTTGTGAGAATATGAACCTACAGCGAATGTCTATGTATTTGTATGCTAGTATTACAGCCTCTTATGCGTTCTCAGCCTTCTGAGCGGGTTTTTGCATTTACTTTTTCTCCTTTCAGTAAGCAATTAATGTTGTGTATCTAGTTTTCTCAATCAATGAATTCTCGATTACTTTTTCAAAAGGACGTAAGTCACAAAATGTAAACAAACGGGTTGTTCATGGCATGTTATTAAAAAATCATGTATATATGCCCACATTCAATGAACTTTCTCATGGATTATTTCTGAAAGTTTTTAATAACTTTTTACATAACGGTGTAAAATCACTTTTGCACCTTTTTGAAATAATGTACACACGCTTGGATTAAAAAGTAACTTGCGAATCATTGTTATATCATTTAAATACCTCTTAACGACGCGTAAGTAAAAGGCTTCATACCACAAGGTTAAAATTTAGATTTTGATTAGTAAAAATTGAAATTGTTAGCAAAGATATTTTTACACTGTTTTGTTGCAGAAAAAAATTAAAACGTCATTTTGATAATTTCGACGTATCTTTATGAAATATGACAACTTGTCGTAACATTTCAACGTATCAACATGGTCATTCGCAGAATGACGTATCATTTTGACGCAAGTAACATGCCATCTATCATACTGACTTATCAATATGACGTATTATCTTTTTCTATTACAGACCGTTGTAAGAAACATTTTTCTAAATAAAACTTGAATTTTCACTCCTAGTGTAATTTTAAGCACAGTGATGTAATATCTTTTACCAATGTGTCATTCAGTGGAATTTAATTGGGATAAACATGTCTGGTTTGCAAATAGGAATAAAAATAAATTCAAAAAATTAAAATGCTTATTTTCTCATTTTCGTCCAAATGTTACTTACGTCCATTTGAAAAAGTACTCAAGAATTGATGCCCAATCAAATACTTTATAATTCTCATTAATCTTAGCACTTTACCCCGAGCACCTCGGGAGTGCCAACTGGTTACCATCATACTTTGTGAGTAGTATTACGATCATTGGTGGCTTCGGTCGCCTTACCATCTTTCTCTTCTCCGATTAACGCTGAAGGCGTGGCCAGTGCCGTTATTGACACCCCGACTAAAAGGAAACAAAAAAAATATTTCAAAATTTGTTATTCAGCTACGCTGTTTTTATAACAGTTGTTGTTACAATTTAGATCGCAGATGTTGATAAAATAACACAAATTGTTACAAATTATGATCAAGTGGTAACAAAATTATAGCAAACTATGATATAGGTACAACTTTAATAAAACAAACTCTGTAACAGTTTTGTAACGATGAAGCAAAATTCCATCAGCAAGTGTAAGAATTAATTTAATTCTTTACGTAGATTGGTAATCGCTGGACATTAAATCTTTATTTGTTATAGGCATGTTATAAACCAGATAAAAACGTCTCTATCAAACTTCTATAAAAATCAGTTAGTCGTTACAAGGTTTGTTATAATTTTGTTATTTTTATGTTACTCGTTGAGAGGATCTGTACGCAATTTGGCTGGTTCTGCTCAATCACGGTCAATAACAAAATGTGTGTGTGTGTGTGTGTGTGTGTGTGTGTGTGTGTGTGTGTGTGTGTGTGTGTGTGTGTGTGTGTGTGTGTGTGTGTGTGTGTATAATCCAACTCCCAATGGCCGACAGTGCTTTTATGGAAGAAAAATCTCTGCAGCTATCACGCTTTCGTTCTAATCACAAACTGCAAACATTTTTAGCCCGGGTGTTGAAAAGTGATAGCTCTATTGAGATCCAGTGACCCATTCCAGAATGCCTGGTCACTCACGTCCATTTCGGGGTCACTTTCACTTACAACAAACCCCGCATAAACACAATACTACAATATCAATTGGATATTTGTACTATATTTACACTTCCATTATCGCAACATGTTCTGTTGCGATCATGGCACGTATTTAGTAGTATGTATTTCGTATTTATTTATAATTGCTTCGATCTCACCAGTGATGTTTGATGTTTCCTTGCTGATCCTGCTCCTTTTGTTCCACTTTTAGTATCTGTTTTCGTATTCCGCTGCGAGATTTTTGATTTTTTTCTCTGTCCTCACTCGATCACTCACGCCGTGAACAATATTCACCCGGAATCCATTGTCTTCAAAACTAGAATGTTTCTAAAATTAAATAAGCAAAATCGCTTCACGCTAAAAGATTTCGATAAAAGTACAGCATCTTGGGTTACGATTCCCATTTTCATCTCATTTCTGATTTCGTACTTCTTATTAATTGTTAATTTTAATTATTTTTAATTGTTGTTGAAAGCAAGCCACAAAACGAATCAATTGATTGATACATCAAACCTACATTTCCGATTAATATGAATAATGGATCATGAGATGAATAATGTAACAGTTCCCCTATCTGGTAATGCTTTCCTTAAGTGTGCTGGTTTGTTTTGATTTGATTTTAAACTATTTCAGCTATTTCAACTGGTTCTATATGATCAAATGCAGCATTTCTACTATTTGCAAATACTGTACTTGACCATTGATCACCATCTCAGAACTATAATGTTTATCGGTAAGAAGTACTAAAGGATTATCAGAAGCCCTTTAGGGCTGCATGTTCCGAGTTTCCAATAGTAGTCCTAATTCGTCGCCAAGGTCTTTGCCGTTTGTTCCGGTCCGTATTAACTTCTGTATTATTTGTAACATTGATTTTTTAAGGGCGGCTTGTAGGACCTTCCCCAACCCCTTGTCTCACCGGAGGACCATCGTGCACAGCACTGTTTAGGGTCCCACGCTGGCACAAGGACGATGATCAGCCGCTCCTAATATGGAGAACAGGAGCTGTTTTGAGCCGCCCCTTACATGGAGAACAGACGCTCAGATAGACTGCACCCTTTGAAGAGGCCAGCCCTCCCTTCCCTGTCGGCATATGACCAAGGTCCCACCGGGGTTGGTTACCCGATCTTTCCTATGGTTACTCATACCCCAGTCGGCACCACGGGGAAGTAGGGATAGGAGTTACTGGACAAGAGGCTAAGGATCTCAGTAGGATCTATTTTATACCTGCAGGTACGTGAAGTACCAATGGTACGCATTGTCCAGTCATTTACCAACCATCACGGTCAATTACAAAATGTGTGGTTAGATTAGCCCAAGCTAGGTTTCATTTTCAGTCATTTTTTTTTCACTATACTGCGTAGCAAACTAAATTGAACTGCACAGCAAAAATCATCAGATTGAATTTGTTATTTTAATGTTAATCATGTCAATGACAAATTAATAAGTTTAAACGGGAGCTGCAGTTTGAAGTTGTAATGCCTTTTTCACACTAAAGATTTATAACAAAATACAAGGGTGAAAAAGAAAGTGATCGAGCACGTGAAAACGGGGTGGGATAAGGTCGTTTGGCATAATGTCATTTGGCATAAGATGCATGATAATCATTGGTCACTTGTCATACAGGCAGTTTGGAGTGGCCATTAGGTATAAAACCAAGAAACGATTAATAATACTGCGATTATTTGGCACAAGCACCATTAGGCATAAATATCGGAAAATGAAAGCTGGGCACAATTCTAATTTGGCATAACTTTGGGATTCAAAATTCTATTGATTTAAAGTTTTTTTGGCATTGGCAAATACCAGTAGCATAATGACAGTACTTCAAAATTAGACCATTTTCTAATCAATTTCATTTGGTATTATTAATACTTCCCACATTGGCTTGTGGGAAATACGTGAGCCAAATAAGTTTCAGTAAGTTTGAATGAATTGAAAACATTTGATTTTTTAATTTCAATATGAACCCTGAAACCTTTAAACAGCATATTTTGAAGAACAGCTCGTTTAATGAGAAAGGAATATTACAATGGATAAAAACCTTTGCTAATGATAATATGCAAATGACATTATGTCAAATGACCATTATGCCAAATAAGCACTTGGATTCTTTATTATTTCAAGAGTGTTATGCCAAACGGTCATTATGCAAAATTACTACTTAGCTGAAGTTATTGTTATGTGAAATGACTTAACGACTATACTATTGTGGGTAATGAAAACAGGTGGTTTTCTATTTTGGACTGTCTGTTTACAGAACATAATATGACAAAAACAGATATCTATAATCCCTAGAAGGGGGCAAAATATAATACGCCGAAACGTCTGAAAATCAGAAATCATCTGTTTCCATTACCCACAAAGACTGAAAGCCAAAAAAAATAATCTTTGATACCAGGATAATTCTCATGTTTGGTAGAAATTTGTGTTTCATTTTAAGGTAGCTCTCCCTTCCAGAGGGGGAGGTTTCTTTAGCCACCGTACATCATTGCCTTCAAAACCTCCCACATGCCAAATTTAATCCCATTAGCTTGAATAGCTCTCGAGTTATGCAAAAATGTGTGTCTCATTTGTATGAGAACCCCCTTCCTGAGAGACAAGGGGTCTCAAACATTAATAAGAATCTTCCTTTACCCCAAAAACCCCTGCATATAAATTTTCACGCTGATCGGTTTGGAACTTTCGGAGTCTATAAGGGTCAGACAGACAGACAGACAGAAATTCATTTTTATATATATAGAAATCGTACCTCCAAAAACCTCCATATGAAAATGTGGTGGCACTTGCTGGATTAGTTGCTGAGCTATGCAGAAATTCGTTTTCAATTTGATTGGGAGCCCCCCCTTCCTCTCAAAATGGAAGGGGCCTTGAACTGAAACATTTATTGCCTTCAGAAACCTCAATATGCCAAATTTGGTTTTATTTGTTTCATTGCCTCTCGAGTTATACAGAACTATTTGTTGCATTTGTATATGAGCCCTCCTTTAAAGAAGAGGAGGGGTCTCGAGTTACCTTAGAAACATTTATTGCTTTCAAAAACCTCAACCTGCCAAATTTGGAATCATTTATTTGATTAGTTCTCGAGTTATGCAGACATTTGTGTTGCATTTG
>JASCZW010020222.1:0-12592 GCA_034211315.2 Aedes japonicus | reverse complement strand
AACAGTGGTAATCTCATTTAATTCCTTCTTACCCACCTTATCTTCGACAGATACGCATATTTCGTCTGTCAATGTGCAGACTTCTTCAGTGTCTCGTACTAATAACTAGACTGAGTACGGAGACACTGAAGAAGTCTGTACATTAGCAGACCGAAAATACGCGTATCTGTCGAAGATGCTGTAAAGGTGTTGCAACTAAATAGGAAATTACTTATTTTTCTTCTAATTTATAGTTGCATACAGTAGTTCCAGCCAAACAGGCCTCAAACCCTCTAGGATTAACTTACATAGTACATAGTTTATAACTCCTTGCTCGTCATGAAGACTATAGGTGTGACCATATCATTGAAAATCCATTTCCTTCACTTACATTTGGATTTATTCCCACCGAATGTTGGCGACGAATTTGATGAGCACCGTAAACGATTTCACCTTCAAATGAAGCAAGTAGAACGACGATATCAAGGCTTTTGGGACGAATCAATGGTGGGTGACTACTGTTGGTTTCTAGTTAGAGAAACCAAAACGACGCATAAACGACGTAGCTCAAGTTTGAATAAGTTTGAATAAACTTATTTTAAAGAAATTTGCCAAGAGCTCAAGAATGACAAAACAACGGGGTATGTGTGTGTGTGAGAGAGAGAAAGAGAGAGAGAGAGAGATGTATGGGCATATATCTTTCAGAATTATATATAAATTATATTTTACTTATATATATATATATATATATATATATATATATATATATATATATATATATATATATTATATAATATATATATATATATATGTATATATATATATGTATATATATATATATAATATATATATATATATATATATATATATATATATATATGCATATATTACAGTATCTAGAAGATCGCTTAACATTCAACGTTCTGCTTCATCTGATTCAAAATATTTGAAATTGGATCACACGCGTTGGAATGTAGATATTTAACAATAGCAATGTCTTTTAGTTCATTCATAAAAAAATCAACTTTAATCCCCATCACGAAAACTGTTCTACTTGTAGAAGGAGATGTTCGCTCATCACCATGAGGCATCAAGAGTGAACAACAATGTTTTGGCTAAATTAAAGATATGAAGAGAAGTTTTGATAGTTCCGCTAGTGTGCGACAGAGCTTGGAACGTAGCAGATGTTTGGGAAAATTGAGCGAAAGGGCATGTGCACAGTGGTACTCGAACCAACGTTATTTTTGCCTAACATCCCACTGCGGGGTAGGTTAAAGTACCACTGTACACATGCCCTTTTCGCTCAATTTTCCTAAAACATCTGCTATGTTTCCAAGCCTGCCGCACACTAGCGGAACTATCAAAACTTTCTCTTCATATCTTTCATTCTAGCCAAAAACATTGTTGTTCACTCTTGGTGCCTCATGGTGATGAGCGAACATCTCCTTCTACATCATAATTGTTACTCCTCGCACGGAGAATATATAACATAACAATTAATGTATGTTCTACTTGATTTATTTTTGACGGCATTTTTTAATTCTGCATAAGCAATATTAGTCACATAAGAAACTTTAGACACATAAGAAACATGAGTCGAATTATAAAGTTTATCACTTTTGATTTATTGTGTAAACTAGTGTTATTAACGGATGAGTTTGTCTCATCTATCAGTCGTTTCATTTCGTAGAACGCATGGAAATTCGTAGACATAATAGCAAAAAGTCTTGTTTACTGGAGTTTCTACATACCCAAAGGTCTGGTAAACTTCACCCCCTTGCTAAGTAGCGATTGCATTAAAAAAATGAACTTTTTTGGGATGGTGATAAAAAAAGCTAAGACAGATAATTGCTTTTGATAAATTTCCCATGGAAGGTAATTATTTAAGCTTACTACAGGTTGGCTCACAAATTTTCAATGGAACGCAGCTGGGGGACGATGGGCGGGTTCCCTGACTTGGGTACCAAATCGATATTCAGCTGCTCCATTTACTCCAACGATCACTTCGAATGCTGGGCCGACGGCCGATCCGGCCAGAACACCGAATCTTCGCCCGTATGGTATTTCTCGATGAACGACGCAACTTCCGGCAGGCATTTCGTACAATAAATTTCCCCGTTCACGGCCAATCCGGAGCGAAAGAAAAACGGCTTTGACATCCCCTTCTCGCTGATTGTCAACCACAGAAGTATCATCATGCGCACGCAGCGATGTAGCCACTTTTCCATCCGTGCCAAGATTTTGTAGATGCCTGAATGGGCGTATCCGGCTTCCACGAAGTGCCGCACGATGTCCGCACACTTCTGAACGGAGTTGCTTCACTGTTCTTGCAATTACGGTTAGAGTTCGACTAATAGAGCTATCAAATTTTGTCTGTTGACTCATGGGTTACTATGATTGATGCTGCACGGGTATTTTTGTCAGTGCGAGTGAAGATAAACCCATGAAAAATCGGCAATTTTTGTCCATTTTTTCAATGCAACCGTGATACCATGGACCAGTAAAAGTATGTTTAAAAAAATATTTTTTTTCTTTTGTCGTGCTGTTAATCTAGTTATAAAGGGTGTATTCGATAAAAGTGGCACACAGAAAATCTTCTGTAACTTTTGAATCGTATGAGTAAAAAACCTAGAAATTTGAGTAGATCTTATCCATAGTGTATTATTTACATCTGCCAAGTTTCATAGTTATACATTCAGTAGTTCCAGTCATGTCGTCGAAACAAGAAATTGTCCGTGAGAAAATTTTGTGCACTCACAATCAAAATCCAGGGGCGTCCCACCGGTGGATTGCTAAAAGGCTTGGAATTGCAAATACAACTGTGGCTCGTGCAATAAGAACCTTCAAGGAGCGTCTGAGTGTCCAAAGGAAGGAAGGGAGTGGTCGTACAAGTGGTCCAATGGACAGTAAAATGGCCAGGAAAGTCGTACAACAATTCATGAACCGTCCAAACATGTCAATTCGAGATGTCGCTAAAAAGTCTAAGGTGTCAGTCGGTTTTGTGCAGAAAACCATGAAGCGTGCTGGGTTACATGTTTACAAAGTGCAAAAAGCCTCAAACCGGAATGAAAAACAAAATATCACTGCGAAAACCCGCACCCGGAAACTTTACACGAAGCTGCTCACCAAATCCGGTTGCATCGTGATGGATGACGAAACATACGTTAAGGCCGATTTCCGTCAACTTCCTTGGCAAGAATATTTTGTTCCCAAGTCGAAGTTCGATGTTCCGCAGGATGTTCGAAAGAAGAAACTATCGAAATTTGCAAAGAAGTTTCTAATCTGGCAGGCGATTTGCGGATGTGGCGAAATAAGTGCTCCCTTCATCACTTCCGGAACAATAAACGGTGCGATTTACACGGAAGAGTGCCTTAAGAAGCGTCTCTTGCCATTCATTAAGAAGCACAAAGGATCAACTCTGTTTTGGCCTGATCTAGCATCCTGCCACTATGCTCGAAACGTATTGGAGTGGGACCGAGCAAACGGAGTCAATTTTGTGCCAAAGGATATGAACCCACCAAATTCGCCGGAACTTCGTCCAATTGAAAAATTCTGGGCAATTATGAAAACGGAACTTCGCAAACATCCAAAAACTATAAAAACAGAGCTAGAATTGAAGAAAAAATTTGGGTAAAAACAACAAAAACACTGGGCAAATCGGTTGTACAAAATTTGATGGGTGGAGTGAAAAGGAAGGTGCGGGCATTCGGGATGGCAGACGAAATTGAATAAAACAAATGTTGTGAATCAAAACTCATTAGTAGTTCTTCATTCCCTGAAAATTTCAAGAAAATCCGATAATCAGTTTAATTTTGATGAGTATATATGTGTGTGCCATTTTTATCGTATACACCCTTTATCAGTAAGCTGGCCTAATTATTTACTTATTCGAACTGCCTGCGAAATAAGCATGAATCAATTATGTTAATTTTGTTAAAAGTTGCATTTTGTAGATTGGAACAGCTTAAGCGCTCTTAGACTGTGTTCCAATTCGCGAAATAATTTTAATTTTTCTCAAGCTTGACAGATGGAAAATAATCTTTTAATCGATTAAAATCCCTATGCTATTGGTTAATAAACTTTCGATAAGGTGTCTATCAAAATTAAGTAGTCGTTTGTCAGAAGCAAATCACCTCGAGTAGCAGACGTAATCGATTATTTTCAATCGGTCAAGTTGAGGTAAAAATTATATTTAAAACGCAAACAAGGCCTTACTAGTTCATATTTTCTTCATGTGATTCGCGGGGAACTGATTTGAGAAGCAACACTTTTTGATTGACAGTTAATACTTTGAATTAACTTTGTTCACATCCACGATCAAACGGTGGCTGATAATGATCTCAAGAACCGTTGCGCAAGACTGATCCTGAAAACCCAAATTGCTCTTATTCTATCGCACAGCATGATCTGCGATCGTAATTTGTACTCACAGCCAACGAAATATCTCATTCATAAAAGAGCAAACCCATCAACGGCGCAATAATTGGCTCACTGCCACCGCCCTCCTCCATCAACCACATTCAAGTACTGAACACAATTGATATTGCTGCCCGTTCGTAGCGTTGGCTCGGAAATACCGCAATAATTGAGGAGACCTTTTGGAAGGCATCTCCTGTTCGTTTTCGAGTGCTCTATTTGCTGAAAAATTCCTTCAAATTGTCGATCATGCTGCGTTTTGTTTACCCACAATATAAAATCGATAAATTTGCCTCATTAGCGCCGTTGTGTGTGGATGGGCTTCCACCGAGCTATGCAACCTCAAAGGGTTGGTGGTAAAGGAGAAAGCCGTACCCACAAGAAAATGGATAATTTCAGCTCCATGAAAACAAACATCCATTCCACCTTCCAATCGATAGCTCGGCAGTAGTCAGTCAAAATTAGCACTTCTTCTTCTTCTTTGGGATTCCGAAAATTCATTAGAGTCTAAATTACACTAATAAAGGCAAAACTAGTTCCAACGGGCATGAATTATCTCGTTTCGGTGAGGGATCATCAAATATCAAATCAAGACGATCTCAATAGAGCATCTTTTCTTCACCCGTGTTTTGTCTCTATCTCGAAGCCAGTTGGACCAGTTAGGCCCAGACCTGTTGACGGACGGCGTGGCAGTTTGAATCGGATTGTGCTGATACTATCGGCAGCTCATTCACTCTATCATCCATCCGGTTTTGGGTTCCAGTCGCGTCGTCGCGTTGTTGGTCCAGTTGGTGGAGACAGAAACGGGAGATCTAAATCAGAGCTCGGGCGGTTGATAGATAGAAAAGTGCTGCTCAGTAGCTGTCATCGAAGCGTACGACCGTCACCGTCGTCCAGTCCATCTGGATAACAACGTGATCACGCAGGAGCGGCGAATGAAGTGGTCACGCAACTTTACGCTCGGGCGGTAGAGGGAACTTGATAAATCTTCTTAAATCTGTATCAATTTCTCACTTGGCTTTATCAGTCGGGATCTTGGTTTGGTTTTTTTTTCTACATCGGGTAGGTTAAATGGAAATGGTCCTTCAAATTTTTAGATTATGATTTTCTTTTTTCAGAAAATGCAGCTACACTTAAGAATAATAAACAAAGATCACAAACCTGAGACTTGAGTATATCATGGACCAGTAAGCTACTAGAGCAACAATCCCCATTTTCCCGGATCAAACTTCAAACGCTTATCGTGCTTCTTTCATCGCGATTCCCAGAGCAGCTTTCTTGAGCCACATCTGGCTACGTTCCATTCCCTCTACGAACAGTCGTCGTGGTCTTCGAAAAGGTTGGCAAGAGAGTTGATCTGGAGTTTCCTCCGGTCCCGCACGTGCCCCCAATAGGCATCTCAATAATTCATTATTCCTAAAGACATTCCGAATAAATTATAAACCACACACTCATCGTGTTCGTGGCTGCTCATTCCGCAATCGAGGGGATATTGTAGCAACTCCCCCAAGACGAGAAAGTATTCACAAGCGGGACTTTGTGAGAAAGATGGATCGATTCATTGTGTCCCAGAAGCACTTTTCGGACTCGATATCATGGATTTTGTAGTATGTGACGTGAGAGCCTCCTTCCGCACCGCAGTGGTAAAAGTTTCCACTGGCGAAATTTCGAAAATTTCCCATTTATTGTCCCCAGTGACCAACGAGAGAAATCAAGCGGAGAAGTCTTCAATCAATCAAACGTCGTCCATTCGGATTGGTTGCTTGCGATTATTCCAACAACAGCAACAACAACGACGGTGCGATGGCGATGTTGGTAGTGGTGTTCAAGCGTAATGAAATAATTTCTCCTCGAGTGTTCCTCCCTTTTGAGTGATTCTGGGAAGACGTACATGAACGCATTGGCGAAGGCAGGAAGTGTGCTGTCTCAGAATGAGGTTTTCCCACCCGCTTAGCAACGCCGGCTGACTGACAGACTGCTGCGATCTGTCTCTTCAAGTCAGTCACATTGCGATAATTTTGGCAGTTATGCTCTTAATACAATCATTTAATCATAATTTCCTGGTTTATTGATTGTTGTTTGATTGTGTTGAATTAAATATTAACTTGTTCTGCAAATCAAGAAAAGGTATATGAGAAAATCATTTATGAAATTGATGCAAATCATATTATGTCCTCTCGTAGGACCGCAACTATCAATCAATCAAAGACCACTTCCCCATTCATAATCCGTTGGCAACAATCACATGATCTAAGTTGGCAAGCCCGCGCCAATATACTTACAATCCCCTGTCCAGTCCAGATTTCAATTAGGATTGACCACATTCTTGAACAATTGCTAACATTTGACGTTGATTAGCATATTCTTATAATTGAATACGCGACCATCTTTCCGAAGCCGTGTTCATATCGGTCGGTCGTCGTCGTCGTCGTCGTCCTCAACCCTAAATCAAACCAATTAATATCAATCCATCCTGCAGCTCGGGGGATCTAGCAGCGATAATCAAAGTAGTTTCAACTTTATTGGAAGGTAATCACTTAGTCATGCCTTTCGTCCGTTCAATCCGTCCGGCACCCCCACAGTGGCATTTATGGACAAATGTGCGCTCCTTCGGGTAGATCGAGAGGCATGGATAGCAATGAACCAAACACCCGAATGAACTATCGCCATTCAACCATCAGCAACAGACAACCATCAATGTCAAAATTTTAGAAGAGATTAACTATACATGTGTCCAGTTGATGGTTGGTGCTTGGGAAACTTTTCGAATCTGGTCGGATGTATCATAGCGTACGGAGTGCTGTGCCACCCACTCCGATAGACGAAAAAGGTAAAGTGCTACTGACTTCTGCAGGCCAGCTAGTAGCCAAAATCTTGCATATCTCCAAAATAAAATAAAAATATCTCGCTAAATCGCCATCACTTTCCCAGAGACCAACAGCTTCCCCAAATATCCAACGATAAATGGAGGTTAGCGGGCCATATAGAACCAGTCAGGAAATCAACCAGAAAAATACGCCCCACTATTTCAATTTTGACAGACAAGTACAACAACAACAACATCAACATCAACCACACACACAACAGCTCACGAAAATTTGAAACCCAGGACGGTTGAGCATCGGGGCAACTTCTACTGTGCTGGAAGCCCGTCGAAATGAATTGAGTTTGATAGATTTGACGTGATTACATTATCTCTAATTGATGCCACACGTCTATCAAAATTCAAAATTAATTTTCTTTCTCCCATTCGATGGCTGAAGTGTTGCGATCCTGGGTGCTGCCACAATGTGTGCTGCGGCGATGGAGAAGGTGGAAGGGTAGGTGGAGCAGCTCAGTGCGAGTTCATGCTGCTAGAGAGTTTGGCATTGAAGTATTGTGCTGCTGAGTTAAGCTCATGATTGCAAGTTCACAGAACTGCCATGCAACTGTCATGAGAAGCTTAATAGTTTTGTCTCAAAAATGTAATTGTTGTTGTGGAGCGAATTGGTATCGAACCTTTGAATTTCTTCACGAAATCTCATTATAAAGAACTGGTTTGAGTAGTATCTATGTAACGTCTGCATTAAGTTTTCGGATGAGCTGGAAAAAAACTACGAAACATAAATCTATAGAACAAATTTCCCCTCACTCTAACATTGATGGACCGTTTTAAAACTACACTTCCATATAATGACGATCGACTTAACCTTCGTCGTAATAAGTACGCTCTTTGAGAGTGTGGTAGTGCCAATCCGAGGAATATATAACAAATCAATGTCAGCATGATGTGATTCTGTATATTTATAAGTTAATATCTACTAGAGGGAAACAATAAATGACGGGTAACTTGCGAAGTTTAAAAGTCTCTTCAACCATATCTTCGGTGATAACAATTTGCAACCCAGGGGCAGAAAGTCGACGAAAACTTCTGGTGGCGGCCACTACATCCTGCGGGTCGAGGTGTTCGTAAAACACTGCTGAATTGATAGTGGAAGAGGTTGGCAATGTCCGTGGTGGAATCAGCTTCTAGCGTACCATTAGTCAATGTAGAAGGCAGTCTGGATTCCATCCTTTGGCCATTGAAGTAACGCCTAAAACTATGAAATGGCCCAGAACTTTACACGATACATAACGTTAGTTTGTAAGTTTTGTGACGCTCCATTTATGTGCATGATATTGAACAGAAATTTACACGGCTTTTTCGAGCTTATGAACTTCCTAAAGTGGGTCAAGCAATTTTGAGGGACGATTACTACTATATCACCGGCCCCCACCGCCAATTAATGATTCTACGTAACTACTCGGTCTAGTCCCCAACGGTGGATCTAGCTTATTCCGCTCACAGCCTGACGCACTCTGGTCTTCATGCTGTTTCTGCTGCAACGATGACATGATCTGCGTTATTATTATTATTATTTATTTTCGTCAACAGATAAAAATGTTCATCCCAATGACCCTTTGAAAAATTAAATTACATACGAAAATTAACAAACGCTTATTAACCTCACGGGATTAAAATCAAACACATTATAGCAGCTGTTGAAAACACAGCACATGCTTTGCACAGGTTCGTGTTTGCCGTAGTTGGTCCTTGAGTGCCGAAACACGAAGAACTGTTGTAAACGGAGATTTCGTCGTCGAGTGTTGATGGTCAAGAGATCCAGTAGAGCGGAACAATCAACATTTCATTGAAGCAGATCACCAATGAAACACTTTTTGACTACCATACGCCTACCTTCCAACAGTTCCAGGTTGATGAGCTTGCACCAACTTTCCCAGCTTGGCAATCTGCGAGGGTCTTGCCATTGAAGATGTCGCAAATCAAAGCGTATAAACCTTCGCTGAACAGCTTCGATCCTTTGGACTGCGTTTTCGTAGAAAGGGGACCAAACGATGGCACAGTATTCCAGGAAAGGGTGAACCAAAGAGCAGTATAATACCTTCAGACAGTAAACGTCCTTGAAGTTTTTTGCGAAGCGGAACACAAACATAAGGCCTTGGAAACAATATACGAAATGTGAACCTTGAACAACAGTTTAGAGTCGAGCATTACTCCTAGATCCTTGACCGTTGTTTATCGTTTCAAGCGCGTACCTTGAAGGATGTACTCGTGGAGATACACCGCACGTTTTCGGCCGAAGGAGATAGTTGAGCATTTGGATACATTTGAGGACATTCTGTTGATTCGGCACCAGTTATCGAACACTTGAAGTTCCTGCTGAAGAAAGTGGGCGTCTTCCGGACATTTTATAACGTAGTACAGCTTCAGGTCATCCGCGTAGGATAATTTCAGGCAATTGAGGACCAAGTTCACGTCGTTCATATATAGCAGGAAAAGGAATGGGCCAAGGTGGCTACCTTGAGGAACGCCGGATGTTACCGGAAAGCTAGATGAGGCGTAATCGGCAATCTTTACGGGCATAGTTCTACCAGTCAGGTATGAACGGAGACAGTTCAACAGTTGATCGTGAACCCCCATATCACCGTATTTAGAAATGGCAATCTGATGGTTCATTTTATCGAAGGCCGCAGTGAGATCTGTGTAAAATGGCGTGTACTTGATGACCGCGTTGCATTTCGCGCATGATGAACGATGTAAATACGGTTAGATTGGTCACCGTCGAGCGCTTGGGCACAAAATCGTGTTGGTCTTGAGAAATAGTCTGTGAATAGTCATTGATTAGTCTTTGGAGAACAATTAGTTCAAATAGCTTGGATACAGAGCTTAGTGCAGCAATCCCACGATAGTTGGCGACGGACCGTTTGCATCCCTTCTTGTGTATTGGGAATACAAATGACTCTTTCCAGCATTCAGGAAACTCGCCAGAAGTTACAGACAAATTGAACACCGTAGCCAGGGGCGCAGCAAGCGTGTTTAGGCAACGCTTCAGGACAATTGAAGGAATACCGCCAGGACCGCAACGAGTTGAAGTTTTCATCTGCTTCCCGGCTGAAATCACCATATCACTATAAATAGTGAAAGCAGAGCCAAATACAGACATGGCTCTCGGCGTCCAGAGTTTCGTCGCAGAAGACACTGCTGAACTGCGTACGGAACAAGCTGGCGATATCCACGATAGTGTCAGCTTCAACAGTGCCATCAGTCATAGTAGAGGGTAGGCCGGTTTCTTTCCGTTGTTCGTTCACAAACCGCCAGAAGCTTTTCGGGTTCGTTTTGAGACGACTCTGCAATTGAAACTGATGGGCGTTGTACAAGCTGTTATTGAGGTTTTTGTAATCGTCGTTGGTGCGAGCGTAGTTTGCCCTCGTGGAATCGGTGCGATATCTGGTGTGTTTCCTCAAAGCAGCCCTTTTAACTCGTTTCAAGTGTTTGAGGTCAGAATTAGACCAAGCAGGTTTGGGTGGCTCACGGTTGATTTTCTTAGGCACGAATTGATCGACGGCGTAAAGCAGAATACAGCACATAGTCGAAGCAGCAAAATTTGCATCCCCGTTTGCAAGAGTCGTGTTCCAATCCACGTCGGCGAGAAAATTGTTCATTCCCTCGTAGTCAGCATGGTTGAAGTCATAATAAACATTTTCGAAGTTGTCATAAAAGCTGTACCCAGGATTTAACTCCAGCGTCAGTAGCAGAGGGGAACGGTTTCTGCAGCTTTTGACAAACGGTGCCGGAGCTTGAATCACAGAAAATCTTTGACCCTGTTCTTCAGTAATGAAGCATAGATCCAGCAAACGATTGTTGTTATTCGAAATGCCGTTAACTTGCCGAAGTCTTGCGGTAGAATAAGCATCAAGCAAAAAGAGAGAGACTGGTCTGAATGTCGAACATGAAGTATCTGGATAGTGGAAGCCGTTGGTATCGACATGCCATGAAATTGTGCTGAGGTTGAAATCTCCCACAACGACGATGTTGTTGCTGGGTCCCATTTGTGACACGATCCAATCCAAAGAAAGAGTGTGCTTATCGATGAGACTGCTGTCATTGACACGATGAGGTGGGATATACACCACGCACATGTAAAATGTTCCGGTTTTGGTGAATATTGCCCAGAGATGTTCAACCGTTGAGTTTTCGGGAGGCTTCAGGAGGCGAGATTTGAACGTTGAGCGCACGGCAAGAAGGACTCCACCATCAGATTTCTTGTTGCTGTTGAGCGGCAATCGATGTAGTCGGTACACATCGTACGTGTCGGCGAACAGTTGCTTTGATAATGTGTTGCTGTTTACCCATGTTTCTGTGAAGGCGTAGATATCGTAGCATGCGTCACTGCATGCCAACTGGTACTCGGCGAGCGAACTGTTAGTGCCTCCTACGTTCTGGTAATACAGAAGGGCTTTCGATAAGGAGGTAACGGAATCGGCCGGTATCGACCTAGAAATGGAAACAGCATCAGGCCGGGCGACGTCATTAGAAGAAGAATACTTGCCTTGGATGGCAGCTTGGAGAGCCCTGTCCCCGTCACTAGACCCAGGGCCGGGACGACTTTCACTGCGGTAACGGGCAAATACAGCGTCACTGATACCGGTAGTGGGCAAAGCTGGGCTAGGAGGGCCCAGGGCCTCCATATTGCTTTGTGACGTGCGTCCCAGACTGGTTGAAGTGGCGGTCGATGTGTGTTGATGATGAGCAAAACATGTTAGGTGATGGGTATGTAGCGGGCTGGTTGGGCATAATAGCGGCGAGTTACTGCAAGCATCAGCATGCGAGGAAGCGGCACTGGAAATTGGAAAAAGATCAGGAACAGAATATCTTGATAACACACATACTTGCCTGGAAGTTCAGGTTGGGAGACCCTCCCCCGTTACACGGATTTCCAAGTTGCTAAAACTTTCTGCACGATATTGTCGGGGTTCGAATCTCCATGGTTTCGAATATTTGGCAGTCAACTACTACATGTTGCGGTGTCTCCACGCTGTTCACGCAATCTGGGCAGTGTAAGGACTCTGCTTGTCCAAAACTATCGATCGAGACACTTTCTTATACTTCCGTGGACTGACGTCGACGAATCAGTGATAAGCGATGATAATGTCGAGTGCTCGACACTGAAGAAGTCTGTAAGTAGCAGACGAAATAGGCCTATCTGTCAAAAGATAAGCTCATAGTGGAATTAAATGGAATTTGCTCGCGATTACTAGCGAAAATTTAAAAAAGTGTTTCAAGGTTTAATTTTTTATTTATAAAAAGTGATCAAACGAAGTGTTGAATTTTAAATTCTCCTAGTTTCCCAATTACATCAAAATGATTGAGGGCTAT
>JASCZW010020221.1:0-12596 GCA_034211315.2 Aedes japonicus | reverse complement strand
GCCTATATAGACTGTTCCAGAAAGTAAAAGCACACTTTCAAAATAACAAAATAGTCATGTGTTTTTCAATAATTTTATTTGGCAAATCATATTTGTATTTTGTATATGACATTTTACTCTCGTTGAATCAAAATATTTAATCATAGCCAAGACTCCTAACTTTTCCTCGAACATGACCCATTAGCTTCTGCACAGTGGTACTTCCCACCATTTTGACCACTTTTGACCAATCTTTTTAAAATTTTTGGATGTCGTCCGCTGGTTTTATGAATTTCCGAAGCTTTGCTTTGGTTAAAGCCCAAAAAGTCTCAATTGGCCGTGCCTCCGGGCAGTTCGGCGGATTCATGTCTTTCGGCACGAAACATACATTTTGACTTTTGTACCATTCTAAAGTGTCCTTTGCGTAGTGACATGACCTTCGTGCTGCCTGATCATCGGTAATAATTGCTTCTGGAGACATTCCTTAACGTATTTCTGAGTGTTCATCGTCTCCGTTGTGATGTACGGACTAGATGTTTTACCACACTCGCATATTGCCTGCCAAGCCATAACCTTCTTACCGAATTTTTCGGTAAAAATTGCCTTCTCCGCTTCGGGGATGTCTTTGTCTTCGCTTACAGTATAGAATTGTGGTCCGGAAAGCGTTTTGTAGTTCTAGTTTCACATACGTTTCATCGTCCATTGAAGACTGTATTCGATGAAATTTGGACACACAAAATAGGTCACCAAAATTTTTCCTTGAGCCTAATTCTTTTCAAACTTTCTGGAAATAAAGTACTACTAAATGGTTAAGTTTTGACATCATTGGTTTAATGAACCTCTTCTCCCAACCCAAATGCCCGCACCTTTGCCTTGACTCCTTTCATCAAATTTTGGGCAATGATAGGACCGACTTACTTACGCATACTTACTTTTAACCACACTTTCTTTAGTTCAAGTTCATTTTCTATCAGTTTTGGAGTTTTAACGAGCTTTGCCTTCATGATTGCCCAAAATTTTTCAATTGGGCGAAGTTCCGGAGTGTTTGTAGGGTTGACGTCTTTTGGTACAAAAACTACATTATTATCTTTGCACCAGTCTAAGACGGGCCGGGCATAGTGGCAAGATGCCAAATGCGGCCAAAACAGTGTCGGGCCATTGTGAGATCTCAAGAAGGGCAGAAGTCGTTTTTGGAGGCATTCGTTCTTGTAGATTTGTCCGTTGACGGTCCCAGAGGTGATGAAGGGCTGACTCATTTTGTTGAACATGTTGAAATATGTCATTATATTCAAAGTGACCGTTAAAATAAGGTGTGCTTATACTTTCTGAAACAGTCGTTATGCATTTTGTGGAACATTTTTACACCTGAGTTCACGTTTTTTCGTACACATAGTTAAACAATGTTGAAGAAAGAAGCTGTCAAATTGAGTTGATTGCGTTAAGTGGCCGCCGAGTGGTCTCAAAGTACAATGTTGAATATATCCCATTTTATTTTGCGTGAGAACAGGCAAACGAACAAACTAAAGGTAATGTTAGTAGGGTTTCTACATACATGTATGTGAGAATGTATGTGTGCATAAATCTGTGGACTTATATAAGAGTGTGAAATATCTAATCTTTTCAATAATATCTATTAAAGGCTCATTTTCTTCGGTTTTTGAAAGGAAAAGATTCAATCATAGGATGAATTTATGAATCATGTGGATTTAAACGAGATATTTATGGAAAATTTGCAGAGAAGTTAAAAAGAAAGGCAATAAACTTTTCAATAATTCCAAAATATTTTTTTTATATGTCCTGATTAAAAAAAATGTTTTCGGTAACGGTAACAAATTTATTAAGCTTCATTTTCATAAATGTTTTAAAATTGGTGCACTAAATTCAAAGATATTGACATTTTAGTAAACGTACTTTTGGCCAAAATTCAAAAAATCAAATTTGTTGTGTATCTCTACAATCAGCTCTACTTTATTTATTTTTTTAGCACGGCATTTATACAGCGCATGATTTTGCATTGGTAATGACCATCACCATATCAAGTTAAAAAATGCTGTAAACTAGTGTAATGAGCCCAGATACACAAATTCGTCTACTACCTCGATTTCGTCACCGCCGATCTGAACTCGTGGGTGTTTAATATTATCTTCTCGTGAAGACAAAGTGTGATGTTGATTTTTCATTGGGATAACGTGGTGAATTTTTTTTAGTAATTTCAAGTAAATTTGTACCAATTATAACCAACAGTATGTAAGTGTCCGCGTCTCACTGGTGAGTATTTTTTAAGATTTTCGTGTTATTTCCGTCCGTTTGAATAACAATGGCAGGTAGAGTTTGTGAGGGTGCACAATTTACTGATATAAGCAAACTCCCGGGTAGGCAAAGTTAGAAGTGCTTACGATAGAACGCATCCATTCACCCCACCAAAGCTTGCAAAACCCACCACCAGATGGACAAACACCCGCCTATTGGCAGTCAATTAGGGATGGCGATAGGTATGGCCATCTTAAATGGATGATAACGGTCACGAAAGATGACGAAAATTTGCGAATGACCCCAACCATTGACCCAATGATTCACTGGACGTTGAAAGATTCGATGACTTATCGAAAGAACATCAAGCTAAACGGTCTTAAATTGTTAGCCCAAAAAAGTTCCTAGTTTGGAAGTCTACACACATAGATTTTTTTACAGAAATCTGTAAAGTTTTACCGAATTCTCAACAGCTGAACGTTCGGTAATCCGATTTTACAGATTTCTGTGAAATTTTACGTTTCCAAGTGTTTGTTGATCTTCTTACGTATTTCAGTTGTCGGTCAGAAAGATTCAGTGCGAGTTATCTAAATAACCATGGATAATACGGTGGCAAGCAAAACTATTCCCTTGCAGATCCGAAAATGTGTTATTCGTGACCGAGAAAGGTGAATCGCATCGCAAGATTGGTGAAAAGTATGGATACAGCAGAGCAGCGGTTACCAAACTTTTCGCAAAGTACAGAAGCTAAGGAAAAGTAGAACAGATTCCCGAACAGATGCGAGAATCATTCGAGAAATTAAGAAAAATCCGAAGGTTACCTTCAGGGAGATCAAGGAAATGACTCAACAACCGATCTCGGACAGTACTCTACGCAGGAGAATCGCTGCACACGGTATGAAGAGCAGGTTTTGTAAGAAGTTGCCTTTTATCAGCAAAGTCAACAAAGCGAAACGACTCAAATTTGATCGGGAACATGCTGATAAATCTTTAGAATATTGGAAGACTGTTTTGTGGACTGATGAGTCCAAATTCGATAAGACATTTGATAAGACAGAAGTTACCAATAAACATAACTATTTTCAAACTCTTGAGAATGCCTGGGAAGATCTTGACCCACAGTACCTGAAGAATCTCGTGGAGAGTATGCCGAAACGTTTGCAAAAACTGTTGAAGGCCACGGGAGGACACATCAACTACTGATCACTCAACAGACTAGATCTACAACTTGTTTTTTTTTTTTTAAAGAAAATAAGAAGTGGGCACTTTATTTTGATATGCACAATTTCTACTGATCTTTCTTGAAGTGTTTTTTTTATGTACCAGACAAGAAAAGAACATAATAAATATGCCATCACAACAACAAAACTTAGAATCTTTCACTTATTTTACAGTTTGTTGCACAAAAAGAAGAAACTGGGGTAGGTGGGCACTTCTTTCTGGCGTCTAACGGGTGTCCACTAAAAAATGAGAATGATTTCAATACTTTTCCATCAGAACAAAAACGGCCGCATAGAAATGTCACTTTAGATGAATGAATCGTTGCACTCTCCAGAAAATTTTCATACACTCTTATTTCACTCTAACATGTTCAGTCGTGTTCAGCATGCCGTCGAAACAGGAAGAACTGCGCGCGCGCGTTGTACAATTCTTTCAAGCGAACGAAGATCGTGGAAAAAAATACACGGTGGACCATTTTTGTCGTGAAAAAGTTCCGGTATCCACCGTATACCGTATCCTGGCATGCATGAGAGTAACCCGGAAGAAAGGTTGCGGCCGTCCAGCGAAAATAATGAATGAGAAAACGCTCCGCTCGCTGCGCAGCATGTTCAACAACAGGGATTCGGTAAGTCAACGGGAAGCAGCCCGAAAGTTCCATTGTTCGAAGTCACTCATCTGCAAGACGCTAAAGAAAGAAGGAATAGTGTGTAGAAAGAAAACCAGATCCCCAGAGTACACAGATGAGCAGATTCAAACCGTGAAATCCCAATGCCGCTGGATGACTCGGAATTACGGCGGAAAATCTTTCGTTCTGGACGACGAAAGCTACTTTCATCTTTCGAAGTCTCAGATACCGGAAACGACCGATTCTACACTAAGGACAAATCTACTACTCCTCCAAAAGTAATGTATAAGTTCAAGCACAAATTTGAATCGAAGGTTATGTTATACATCGTAATATCCGATAAGGGTATTTCGAAGCCGTGGTTCAAACCAAGCGGTTTGGCCATCAACCAGGAGGTGTACCAAAGAGAGTGTTTGCAGAAAATACTCATCCCATTTCTTAAACAACATCACTCGGATGGCAAATACGTGTTTTGGCCGGACAAGGCATCATCGCACTACGCAAAAAAAACGCTAACGTTTTTGGAGAGCCAAAATATACCATATGTCCCAAAAGACCGGAATCCGATAAATTTGCCACAGTGCCGTCCTATCGAGGATTTCTTCGGTCTTTTGAGCTCCATGGTATACAAGGATAATTGGAAGGCCAAGAACACCAAGCAACTTACCAACAGGATCAAAAGCTGCATCCGAAAAATCGATGTGGCTGCCGTCCAACGGTCATGTTCCAGCATAACGACTAAGCTGCGCCGCTCGGCGGACCACGGACCATATGACAATATTCACTAAACTTAGTTTGAAGATTTAAGTTGACCCTTTTAATAAAATAAATCAGTTTGAACAAAACTTCACTGGTATTTTTTTCCTGACCCATTCTTTTCGTTCTCATTATTTAGTGGACACCCGTTAGCACGTACAACGAGTACAACCAACAATCAATAGGAAACTAGCAATTTGAAATTGGTTCACTGTTGTGAAGGTCTGAATTGCACCTTGCAATAATTGTTGAGCTTTTCGTTACCTTTCAGTTCTAGTATCTTTTTTGTATAAATATAATAAAGTAGTTATTTTGACGCCATATTTGAGGGTTTGTTGGTGTGAGTTACGTTACAAGGGGTGAATCATTGAGCTTGGGACCGCTCTTGGGACCTGAGCCAAAAAAAAATCATTTTCTTCAGGACTATCCAGCCGCTAGTTCAACGCTTTACGTTGTATGTCTGTCCCAGGTATTACAGTCTGCACATTACAATACTTTCTTGCCCTTTTATTGTATCACCATCTTTGTTTTTGTTCTAATTCACTGTGTTAGTTTGACAGGATATTTGAGGGTGTAAAGTTATGTTATGAGGGGCAAATTATTAAGCTTGGGGCCAATGTGCTGGTACTTCCTGATGCTGATGCTGATTATGTGATGCTGATTATGTAATAGTACCATCTATTGTAGGAAGGTAGCTTCCCAAAGCAGTGGAATATTTCCTATATTGTTGTTTGAGTCTACAACAGTGGTGCTCATCCTGCGGCCCGCGGGCCGCATGCGGCCCGCCGAGGCGGCAAATGCGGCCCACGATAGCATTTGAGAAATATGAGAACTTCATTGAATATGTAGCTATTTGCTGTTCGATTTGAGTTGCATTTCTTACTGTGCAATATTGTGAACAATTTTTACCGTGCTTGTTACACAGATGATGAATGACCAAAAAGGCGGGATAGAAAGAAAGAGAGAATGCAGTCATATTTTCGCTTCCGCAACCACAGGTTCATTCACTTTCACCATTCAGTGTCTGTTGTCAATTGGTTCCGTTCTGTAGTCGCGTGCGTAGTTCTGAGAAGTTTCGAGCAATTATTCAGTGAAAATGGAAGCCAGCACTTGCAAAAAACGGAAAGTGGCTGATGAAGGACGTGTTTTCCAGGAGAAGTGGTCTGAAATGTTTTTCTTTACGTGCATTAATCAAAAACCGGTGTGTATGATTTGCAACGAAGCTGTTGCAGTTATGAAGGAATTTAATGTGAAGCGTCACTACGAGTCGAAACATGCGTCAAAAATGGATAAATATGTCGGTGTGGCGCGGGCTGAAAAATGTGCTGAGTTCAGGGGAAATTTGAGTAGCCAGCAAAACTTTTTTGTGAGAAGAAAGCAAGAAAACGAGTTGTGCACAAAGGCAAGTTTCATTATCGCAGAAAAACTCGCTTCCCATTCGAAGCCATTTTCTGATGGCGAGTTTGTTAAGGAATGTATGGAAGCTGTGGTTCAAATGAATTGTCCCGAAAAAAGTCGCATCTTTGCGCAAGTGAGTTTGTCGCGGGCGACCATCACCAGGCGGGTTAAAGACATTGCTGAAAATCTTGTGTTGAGTTTGAAGGAAAAAGTTGCCAGCTTTGAATTTTATTCAGTGGCGCTGGATGAGAGCACGGATATATCTGACACAGCTCAATTGGCAGTTTTTATCCGCGGCATATCTAAGAAATTTGAGGTGACTGAGGAATTGGCAAGCCTTTTCCCCATGAAAGGAACGACAAAGGGCATTGATATCTTTAATGCTCTGTGCGCTGTTCTAGAAAAGTTTGATCTACCGCTGAAGAAAATGTCCGGAGTTGTTACCGTTGTTGTTAATGTTGTGCTATTTTGAACGTCGCCTTTTGACAGTACTGGCATTATCACATTTATTATGGACATTTGATGTATTTGGCACTGGTATCAGGCCGTAAGTTTATTTACTTCTTACTTGAAGGGTTGCATACAAATTGATGCAAAATATTCAGCTTTATCAGATTTACGGCCTTGGAAAATTTAGTACCAAGGATGGTGTTAAATTTTAGGTATTTTTCTTCGTACATTTATGTATGTTTAAATTTATTTATTTATTTATGAATTATGTTTGAGCTTGTTTGTCTGTGCTTAATCATTTTATTACTGAAAAAAAATGTTTATTGATAGGAAAACATGAAGGTGCAATTGCCCATCTTCGAAAATTACCAGAAGTGTCAGAGAAATTCTCCCAGTACCATTGCATCGTGCACCAGGAGAACCTCTGCGCCAAAAGCGTGGGATTCAAAGATGTCATTAAAGATGTCATCAAAATAGTTAATTTCATCCGATCGCACGCATTGAACCATCGAGAATTTCAGGCTCTTCTAGTAGACACGGATGCAGAATATGGTGACGTACCATATGATACTGAGGTACGTTGGCTGAGCCGGGGGAAAGGTGCTGCGACGCGTATTTGATCTTCGGAAAGAAATCGTCGAATTCATGGAGAGCAAAGGTAAATCAGTGAAGTTTTTCGATAATGCGGAGTGGGTGACAGATCCGGCTTTCCTGACTGACATTACAACGCACCTGAACGATTTGAATTTAAGTCTCCAGGGTAAAGGCAAATTGGCGCACAGCATGTTTAATCAAATCAGTACATTTGAAAACAAACTCGTGTTGTGGGAGAAACAGATGAAAATTATAAATTTTGCCCATTTCCCTACTCTCGGAAAATGCAATGTGACGTTGACTAAAAAATACGTTGACGCACTCCAAACAATGAAAAATGATTTTTCTCGTAGATTTGGAGATTTCAAAGCGCATGACAAAATTCTAAAACTTTTTTCTGCTCCATTCAGTGTTGATGCTGAACGAGCCCCAGATAATATCCAAATGGAACTAATTGAGTTACAGTGCGACACGGAACTGCGAGAAAAATTTGATCGACATTATTTTTCTGGAGTTCTATGCCAAATTTGTTCCGGAAGAGCGCTTCCCAGAGCTGCGAAATCATGCTCTTTTCGTAGCTTCTTTGTTTGGATCCACATACATTTGTGAACAACTGTTTTCCGTGATGAAGCAACTAAAGTCAAAAGCAAGAAATAAGATAAGTGATGAACATTTGGACAATTCATTGCGTATTTCGACCTCTAGCATGAAGGCTGATCTCGATAAGCTTGCTCAAGAAAAGTGTAAGTGAATTATGTATTAAAATGCGAAAAGTTTTATTTATTGATTTTCAAATAAATTGAATGTGATATAAATCTACATTTTGTTGTTTGTAATTTTTTTTATTTTGGAAGAAAGAGCATTGCTTTACATTTCAGGTACATCTACTAGTAACGTGTCCTCAAAATAAGCTGTTTTTTATTAATTATTTTAAGCCATTAAAAATAACTCATTGCAGCCCGTGGCATTGGCGCAAAATTTCATTTTGGCCCGCTGCAAGCATCTACCTGAGCACCACTGGTCTACAATATTGTTGTTTGTGATCACCACGCTCCTGTATGAGAGGCCAAAACCGTTTAGGCGAGCCCGTAAGCAGAGACGCAAATATAGGGAAGAGAATCTCCTTCCGAAAGCAAGTTCACACTCACTCACACTAGAATCAAGCCCTCGATCGACAGATTCACCCAATAGGTGAGTTTAAAAAGCCCACACTCGTTCCGCGAAATGTACGGAGGAAGCAGTCCCATGCTTCCTATCAAAATAGTTTAACTTAGGTGCCCTAATGGTCCCTCCCTTCCCCCATTATACGTTATTTACTATTTAGTATATTTTGTACACAAAAAATTAAGATATCGTAATAGACAATAATGCTGCAAATTAAAATTTTAAACTTTAATGATTATTACAAATTACACGTAACATAAATTAAATTACTTGACCATGTAAAAAGCTGCTAAAGTAAGTCAATACAAGAACATAACATGCATTTGTACAAAATATCTGGAAAAAGAATAGATCATTAAAATTTCATTAAAAGATATGATTTAATAAGATATGTTGCTAAAACTTTTCTTTATATTGTTCAATTTTCATTCCAAAGATAGCAATTAGAGTGATAGAAGAGACCGCTTTGACGATTTCTGAAATACTGTGGATAATACCATAAACACAATATTTGAATATAACCCTATACTGCTTATAAGCACATGCCAGTCTTTTATAAATATAGTAGTTGAAGTTCAGAAGTGCAATTTTAAGTTAAATGTTATGCTGGAATGCTGAAAAACAAATTAAGCCTTTGAAGCTTGTTATGTTGCTCCAGCCTCTTAAATGGTATTGGAATGCCAAGTTGATTTCAAAGGGTGCTGAACTTATTAATTAAATGAGAATGGAAAATAATATGATGTGATTTACAGGTATGGATACACAATCTGATATATAGGTACATTATCTTCAGTCGCACTTCCTCACTTCAGTATTGTCAAAATGACAACATTGCCCAGGCTACGCCAACCAGCGTCTCCATGTTTCAGCTGGCAGTCTTTTGTAATCATATGACTCGTAGAGGCGTGAGGTAGGAACTTGTGAGGACCAAAGGTGGGTCGCACCCTGTTTCGAAGTTGTCAGTTCACCTTTTCAAGCCCACCAATGTGCTGGTACTTCCTGAGCCAAAAAGTATACCCATTTTCTTTTTGACATTGGTAAGAATGTTCTTTAGGCTTCTTCTAACGTGTGATGGTGGTTTTTAATTGGGGAAAAAGGATAAATTTTAAGTCACGATCGCAAGACGACTCAAACCGATTTGAACCAACAGTAAGAATGCTGTTAGGGCCACTGACATAGGGTGACGGGGGTTTTTCATTGATAAAACAAAGTAAAATTTTATGTAACGCTTGAGAGCCGATTTGCATCGATATAAACTAACCGTAGGGATGCTGTTGGGGCCACAGCCTTCCATTACAGGGTGTCCGAATATTACCCTCACAACAAAATGGTGTTAAAACTATCTTTTATTGATGTAGAAGGAGATGTTCGCTCATCACCATGAGGCACCAAGAGTGAACAACAATGTTTTTGGCTAGAATGAAAGATGTGAAGAGAAAGTGATGAAAGGTCCGTCAGAGTGCGGCAGGTAGGAAAATTAACAGATGTTTTTGAAAATTGAGCGAAAGGGCATGTATCCAATGGTACTCGAACCATGGACGTCAATCTTTGCCTAACATCCCACTGCGGGGTAGGTTGTAGCGACGGAACAAGTCCGCCACTTCAACAGGCAAAAATTGACGCATGGAAAGACGCTCATGTACCACTGTGGCTTGTATAGTTTATTCTTAGCGATCTATTGCCTACCTACCCCGCAGTGGGATGTTAGGCAAAGATTGACGTCCATGGTTCGAGTACCATTGGATACATGCCCTTTCGCTCAATTTTCAAAAACATCTGTTAATTTTCCTACCTGCCGCACTCTGACGGACCTTTCAACACTTTCTCTTCACATCTTTCATTCTAGCCAAAAACATTGTTGTTCACTCTTGGTGCCTCATGGTGATGAGCGAACATCTCCTTCTACATCATAATCGTTACTCCTCGCACGGAGAATACATAACATAACAATTAATGTATATCTTTTATTGTTGGATTGAAAAATCAATATGTATTATTTGTTATAGCAAAAGTTCTTTTCAAAATGACCACCTCGTGCTGAGATGCACGCCTTGTAACGTTTCGTGAAATTATCCACAATGACCACGAGTTTTTCGAAAAATATTTGTTCTCAAACTTTTAAAAGAGACGATTTTAGGTGTTCTAGTGATTTATTTGGTGGACTCCAAGATGGCTCGTTTTCAATCTTGTATTCTTTCAATTTTCAAAACCTGCCGTTACTCTATACGGAACTGTCAATACACTTTCTCTTCATGTCTATTTGTTCTAGCAATAAAATTACTGTCCGCTCCTAGCGCTTCGCATGGAGATGAGAAATTATCTGCTTCTGCTAACTTCATCAAAGATCGTTACTTCCGCGCTAGGGAGAATACAGTGCATACAGAATAGTTCATCGAATTGAAATCCGGGTGAGATAGAAGGCCATTCATCTCTCGTCAAAAAGCTTGGCAAATGCGTTCGCAAAGACTAATAGTCTTTTTTGCTCCATGTTCCGGTGCCCAGTCTTGTTGAAAAATCCAATCCATGCTGTGTTAGTAAGTAGCTTTTGATATACCGCTTGATTGATGAAGATCAGAGGGATTTTGCCGGACTGAGTTTTTCCAGCCCAAATCATGACAGACTCCTTGAAATACTTCCACGATGTTTGCGAACAGCAGCAGGAAGCAAATGCCGATCATTTCGGTGATTGTGATGCTGCTCGATTGTGAAAATACAGGTAGTTATTCTTGCACAGTTTATATGACTGAAGCTTTAAATCGTCGTAAACTATGGCTCAAACGGAAGATTTAGAAATTTTCAGTGAGTTAACCAACTTTCGGATGGAAATCGAAGAATTTCGCTTGATTCGTCGCCGGATAATCTCGCGCATTTGTGGAGTCGCTTTTTTCCTCTCCCTACGCGAGCATCTAGCGTTCCAAACTGTTGGTATCGTTTTATTGCGTCACTCACTGTAGATTTTGCCATATTCAGGGTCTTTGCAATCACTGAAACAGTTCTGTTTTCGAAAAAGTTTAATTACACCTTCGCGCAACTCATTCGGCTTCATTTCGAATGAATTAGAAATCACAACTATACCAAACTTACTGCGTATAAAGACAAAATCTGTACGGATAATTTGCAGACACCCTGTAGTCCGATTCACTTCGGCACTTCCCGCAGAGGTATTCGGATTTGGTGGATAATAAATTAAAGGAAAAGGTGTTTCAGTCGTGCATTCACTTCTACTGATTCCCATACCGACTGACTGTCCGATGTCACTCGTTGGGGTTTCTGATTGGTCGCTGCTTTATCGGTATCACTGCATACGTAGTTTTCTTTGGCATTTAGCGGACCCTTGGTTCAGCCTGCTTCGGCTCTGCTAGGCGTTAAGCTGAAGTGGTGAGGACTCTATTGGCTGAGCCAAACAGTGAAGACGGCGGGTGTCTGGAGGTTCCTTGAAATTTAGCCAGTGCAACGAATGAATTCTTAATTATTCGCTCGACTTTGCTGGCGATCCCAAATCCTACTGTTGTGCCACAATTCATTGACTACGACCAACGGAATTCAGGGAACTCTTCCGTTCACTGACGGCGGTGCTAAGGATGGTTCGTTCCACACAAAAACGGTCCGGGTCAAAACTTCTCTAAACAAAACACTCTGAATTTATACAATTAAATTGTTTTCGTCTAAATAAGGCTGAGTAGTGCCGAAGTAGTGTTCTACCCAATTAAGCAGTCTTCAGCTTAAAGCCGTTCGCAAACAATTTTGGAGTTCTTGGAGTCTTGGAGTTTGCGCATGTATGAAACCTTTTTTTTCGGGTAATTTACAGATAATATGATTGGAGCACTTGATGCATCAAGAAGCTTGTGAATGACTTTTTGTGACGTTAGTTTTTCAGCTCAAAATAAATAAAGGTCTGGGTTTAGCGAAAAACATTTTGATAGTCAAACTTCTCTATATATGTGTTTGTATCGCAACTATGATATTCTTTTTTAAGATACGTAGTTTACCCTCAGTTAGACTTTTACTCAATATGAGTTTCAGCTTCAGTTTTGAACTTTTGTCATGTTACTAAAAGCATTCATTGGAGTCTGCTTGTTCATTCATTGGAGAAAACTTTTTTGTATTCAATAATTACCACGTCTAGCCAGTCCGAGGATACTAAGTCTAGACAGTTCAT
>JASCZW010020220.1:0-12610 GCA_034211315.2 Aedes japonicus | reverse complement strand
CGGGGTGATGCCCATAGGCATTGTTAAAAAGGTGGACGTAGATTGTTTCGAACAACGTGGAACAAGAGGTATTGATAAGACCACTAGAGCCGCATCTGTGGGGCATACGCAAGACGACCCGTTGCGAGCCTACCATCAATTCATCATTGTGTCAATACAGATGCACGTGTGTTGCCTCGGAGTGCGCTGACACTCATACTAACGCACTCGTTCGGCCATCAGTGAACGAAGGCTGTCATGCCCCGACATCGCCCTCTTTCGTCCACAGACAGTCCTACAGGTAAGACGTGGCTCCAATAGCTCTGGCGTGTCAGATAACCCCTAGCTGCAGCTGAAGACTCCACATTTGGCGATCCGGCCAGTTAAAATATAAATTGTTTTTTGTCAATCATAACGAGTATTAATTCAGTTTTGTCACTCTAGCTAATTTTGCCACGCTAGCATAGAATTATTCTAATACCGAAAAATAAGTGACCCCGTCGTGAACTCTCACTGAAAGTTAGCCGAACAAAATGGCGTAGTTTCTTTTTTTCCCGTGAAAAAAATATAAATCGTTCTTTATAGCTTTATTTTAGAAAGTGATTTTTTTTTAGCGTCGACTGTTAGGCGAGCAGTCAAAGCAAAAAAAAAAACCACGTGTTGGGATAACCGTGCAACAAGCTTGGTTATGTGTGCGTTCGGGATGACCACAGTGCGTTTGCAAATAAAAAAAGCTTATACAGTGCGGTGCGAGTTGGGATAACCGCAAATAACAGCCCTTCCGAGGTTTGTGTGAGCTCGGGATGACCACAGCACTGGAAATATGAGAAAATAAGGCATAGTGCGTGTTGGGATAACCGCCCCAAAAGTGACCACTGGACAAAGCGGAGATCGAGTTGGGATAACCGCAATGTTGCAAAAAAAGCGTGAGTTGGGATAACCACGCATGTGACAATTTAGCGAGTTGTATTTAAAAAAGCGCGTGTTGGGATAACCGCAGTTAATAGACTTTTTTTGTACCTGTGCTAGTTACTACCATGATTGTGTCACTTGAACAAAATGATGGTCTAAAGCAAATTTATACTGAAGGATTTTTTTTTTCTGTTTACCCTAACTCGCAGAGAACTCATTACAAGCAAATGGCTAGCGAAGGAAAATATGTACGGGCTCCGACGTACGTTTCGGATTCGGAGGATGAGCAAAGTGTTTTGTCTCACGGATCGGAGTACAACGAATCGGTTGTCTCTGCAGGCGGGGAAGAAAATTTCATGGGCGATGGCTACGAAGATACAGCTGAAGAGAATAGCCAGGTATCAACAGATCAGCCGTTCGGAGAGCAAAACGAAGGGAACTGTGCAGTACCGGCAGATCAATCATGCAATAACCAAGCGGATGAAGAAAGATCGGATGAGGAAGTCGTTTGCCAATCAAATACAGAACTGTACGACAAAATGGAGAAGTTTGAGAAAGCTCTGTCTAACATTGTTGCGGCAATGGACAACTTTCAGCGGATCCAGCATGTACCCGACCAAAACGACGCAGAGCGAACCTGGTCTACAGCGCGCACACAAGAGAAGCAAGATGGTCCGATACAAAGTATTCGTTGGGATCATATCAAATGTTTCCCTAAGGACGTACCGGCGAATAAGTTGTGGGAAGCCTGGCACAAATACATAGAAAATTTCGAGATTGCTGCATCGTTGGGAAACGCGTTTGACCCAGCGCGAAGGACACAACTTTTGTTCTTGTCCGTCGGAGAAGACATGCAATCCATAATCCGAGCAGCCAACTTACGCCCCAGTCTGGAGGATGCGAGTTGTTACGCAACATTCGTTAGCAACATAGACTCATACCTGAAGTCTATGACGGATACAAGTGCCGAGCATGAAGCATTCTCGAACATGCGTCAAGTCAAGGAGGAGTCGGTCATGGGATTCCATGCTAGACTGGTCGAAAAGGTCAGACTTTGTGGTTACGCAGCTTCGGACCAAGGGAGATTTGTCAGGGCGATGACAAACCAAACGCTGGCCAAGGCTGCTAGAACATACGGCCATGAGACGAACCATATTGTCCAGTCAGCAACCCGTGAAGAAGCATTTGAAAAAGAAGCGAACTCGTCATTCCAAGTCGATGTTTTTGCAGTCGACAGTCGACACTATTCCAGACGTGAACCCGGACGAAGCGATTCCCGCTATTCCCGACGTGAACCCGAACCGAAGCGCAGGCGAGTCTCTTCTACCGACCGAAACGCACCACAGGCCAAATCATCCTACAGAAACACTACCTACCCACCAGGACGGAGATCGCGGTGCTCGAGATGTTACTACACTACTCATCGTAACGCCACCTGCCCAGCCCTCGCCCAGAATTGCAACAAATGCGGGAAAGAAGGACATTTCAGCGCCGCATGCCGCGCGGTAACTCGCCCGAATCAAGAAAGACGTCAGGACCAGCGGGACGGAAACAACTATGTCAAGCGTGACGATCAGGTAAAATTCGACCGTGAAATGTAATTTTATAGCAGCATTGCTGCCAAAGTAGAAATATGAGGAATAAATAGAATTCATTCTTGTCCTTCCACGTTTGTTGATTCGTTTCTTTTTAGCGAGTGAATTCCCTATCCCTCCAGGACGTTTTAATTCAGTGCAACGTTGGTCGGTCCCATAGGCCCATCGAATTCTTAATTGATTCTGGAGCAGATATTTGAGAGGGAGGGATACCCCCAGAACATCAAGACGGATAACGGTCCTCCCTTTAACAGCGAAGACTACAAATCGTATTGTGTAGAACGGGGTATAAATACCATTTTTAGTACTCCCCTGTTTCCTCAACAGAATGGCCTTGTTGAGGGCTACATGAAGCTCGTCAATAAAGCTATGGCGACAGCTATTTCTACCGGAACTAGTTACACTAAGGAGCTGCAAGCTGCAGTTGAAGCGCACAATGCCGCAGCTCATAGTGTGACCAAAGTTCCTCCCGAGGAGGTTTTAATGGGGCGTAAAATTCGGCGTCGCTTACCATTGCTTGTGAGAGGAAGTTCGAAGCACGAAGCAGATCTACTCAACGTAAGGGACCGTCGGAGCTAAATTGAAGGCAAAAACATACGAGGATGACCGCCGCGGAGCCAGAGAATGTCGCGTCAAACCAGGCGACGTCGTAATAACTGAGCGAACAATGCGAACAAAAGGGGATACGAGATTCGATCCGAAGCGTTTTACCGTTACGGAGGAAGACAATGGCAATCTAGTCCTATGTGACAATGATGGGAGGATTTTGCGGCGCCACGTGACTCAAACTCGTAAGGTGAAGGAATGGAGAAATGATGAGCCGGAACCAGTGATTGGCGGTAGCACAGAAACTGATAAATCAACTCGACGACGTTCGGTCCGGGAACGTAGACCACCAGCACATCTAGACGACTATGTGAGGATTTGCGAACTTGAAACTATAGAGCAAAGATGCTCGAAGTTAATATAATTCTTATACATTGTTTGTATTGAGATCACGTCGAAATATCGATTTCTTAAATAAAATGTTGGGAAGTGATTATATACGGGAAATGGAATGTTTCTTTCTGTAGGGAAATCGTGGGGCGACTAACAAAATAGACTTTTCCTTCTCGATGAGAACAGTTACCTAAAAGAGAAGACAAAAAAATAGGTTAGGCGAAAAGGATACTTACGTGGTTAGGCTAGGCTTAAACCTAAAACCCAGAACTAGGGGGGCTACTCTGTAGCCCCCCTCACCTGCATGAAAGGGGGGACATTCAAATGCCGGGAATGTACCCGGCCCCGGCCGCCAGGTGGAGTTGCTGGTCTTTATCAGCAAGCACTTCTGCCATTGTAGCCTAACTAAGAAAAATCCATAGCCCTTATCTCCAAATCATCTTCGCTGCGAAAAATGCGTTTTATGTTTTTCTTTTTTCGATCCGGGTTATTTTTCATCTGCTTCCTCCTCTTTGATCTCCAGCACGTACCAGTGACCTTCATCCCTCCGGCGATACTCCAGATATTTTTATCCCCAGAGTGCATCAGTTACCTAACATTTTTTTTTTCCGAACAGACTAAAAGGAAACTGTTTCTAGCCACTTTCGTCATCACAACAAATAGCTGTCAAATTGAAGAGCTAAACTCAAAACAGAGCCAAACTGAACATGGACCAACAGGTCTGTGCCACTATTGGAGATTAGCCAAACAGCCAAACACGTTTTTTTTAACTAAGCATAACGTGTTGAAATTTCATGCGGGTCACCTACACAGAAAAAAAAATCTTGCAGTAAAAACTACCATTTTAGCCGACGAAGCCTATTTTCAAACTACAATGAAATTTATATTTGACAGACCTCATGTTGATGTTAACCCTAGTGTTAACCCACCCATGGTTGATTTAATCACAGGCATGATTTATCATGGCATTTATAGTCAAAAATGTTGGTGTGTGCGCTTAATTTAACCCTTGAAACAGCAAAAAAAAAAGAAATTAACTGGATCAGTGCGGCAAAATAAAAGAAATCAAAACTAACTATAACTCTGCTATCATTTTTTTTTCAGCATGGGAGGGAGAAAATCTTCGAGAATATCAAAGAGAATTTAAACAAATCAGGCTACCGCTTAGTTCTTTGCAGAGGTGAAATTCATACAGCCCTGGGATGTCCCTTTTGGACGAAACATCTAAAGGATTACATGGACACTATCAAAGCATGATGCCTGTTTAGCTACAGACAAGAGCTTGCCCACTACACAGGATCCCTGTAGTTTCAAAAAAAGGAGAAGAAAAAACGATGGTATTTTAAGTTCCTGGGGTCTCCCAATATAACACATTTTTTAGAGGAGAGGGGAGATGTGGGGCATACGCAAGACGACCCGTTGCGAGCCTACCATCAATTCATCATTGTGTCAATACAGATGCACGTGTGTTGCCTCGGAGTGCGCTGACACTCATACTAACGCACTCGTTCGGCCATCAGTGAACGAAGGCTGTCATGCCCCGACATCGCCCTCTTTCGTCCACAGACAGTCCTACAGGTAAGACGTGGCTCCAATAGCTCTGGCGTGTCAGATAACCCCTAGCTGCAGCTGAAGACTCCACAGCATCCATGGTTAAGTGGCAAAGGGAATGGAACGCCTCCACCAAAGGTCGGGGGACCCACTGAATAATCCCGGAATTAATGGCGTGAGTTGGTTGGCGACACGGTGAAGTGGACTTCCACTTAACACAGATATTGTCAGGTCACGGCTAGTTCAGAGAATATCTGCACAAATATGAGCAAGCACAGCCCTCCGCATGCACCGAGTGCGCGGAAATTGAGGAAACCGTGGAACATGTGTTCTTGGCATGTCCTCGCTTCGACGGCATGAGATTCGGCATGATTGCCATAAGCGGTCACGACACGACTCCGGATAATTTGATCCAGAGGATGTGCCAAGACCGGGATATCTGGGACGCGGTATGCGTAGCAGCCTCCCAGATTGTCCTTGATCTCCAACAAATATGGCGCAACGACCAACGGCAGGTCGCAGGGACCACCTAACTACTAAAGCCCTAAGTAGTTAGACATAGTGGGTGCTGAACAAGCTCAATAGCCCCCTCCCCGAAGTAATACCGAAAAGGGGTTCCAGGGAGTGTTTTTAGTGGGTCGAGAAGTTGGCACTCTTATCCCCACACCCTGAGTTCTTCACCATTAACCTGAACATTTCATGAACTTTTTGACTACCACTAGCACTTTGGTAAAAACACCAGACTGTTCTGCACGAGATCGGAACTTGACTGGAAACACTCCACCATGTGGCTGCGCGACTACTTGCACAAATGATCTCGAATTCGATACTCACTGTTCGCAAAAGCTTCGGTTGTTGCTGATACGTAACAGGTAAAATTGATGGCCACACTCATACTGTTATCCGCTATTAAAGGGCGATACGGTCAAAATTTGGTCAATATCAACTTGACGTATTTCTTTCAATTTTGCATTTAAAAAACCTGAACACCCCTCATTTTGAAGGTGTGTGTGTGTAGAATGTTGCTCCTATTTTGATTTTGGAATTCACTCTTCAGTTGTCAAAATGCCGTCCAAGCAAGAAGAGCAGCGTATCAAAATTTTGCTCGCGCATCGCGAAAATCCGAGCTACTCGCACGCAAAGTTGGCAAAATCGCTGAACAACGTTTGTCGACAGCCAGGAAGTCTGGATCGGAGGGAAATCGAAAACCGGAAGCCGCTGAGACGACAAAGAGAGTTGCCGGTAGTTTCAAGCGAAACCCTAACCTATCTCTCCGAGATGCCGCAAATAAGCTGGGTGTATCGTCTACAACCGTGCATCGAGCAAAAAAACGAGCCGGACTATCGTCTTCAGAAGGTAGTGACTCCAAATCGCGATGATAAACAAAATACGACGGCCAAAGCGCGATCCCATATGAAGTTTGACTGCGTGGTAATGGACGACGAAACCTACGTCAAAGCCGACTACAAGCAGCTTCCGGGACAGGAGTTTGATACGGCAAAAGGAAGGGGAAAGGTAGCAGATATTTTCAAGCACACGAAACGCATGAAACATCTGGTTTGGCAAGCAATCTGTACCTGTGGCTTGAAAAGCAGCATTTTCATAGCTTCCGGGACTGTCAACCAAGAAATTTACGTGAAAGAGTGTTTGAATAAACGTCTGCTGCCTTTCCTGAAGAAACACGGTTGTTCCGTACTGTTTTGGCCGGATTTGGCATCTTGCCATTACGGTAAAAAGGCCATGGAGTGGTACGCCGCCAACAACGTGCAGGTGGTTCCCAAGGACAAGAACCCTCCCAACACGCCAGAGCTCCGCCCAATTGAGAAATACTGGGCTATTGTCAAGCGGAACCTAAAGAAGACCAAAAAAACTGCTAAGGACGAGCAGCAGTTCAAGGCAAACTGGCTTTCTGCGGCGAAGAAGGTGGACAAGGTGGCTGTACAAAATCTGATGGCAGGGGTCAAGCGTAAGGCCCGGCAATTCGGATTTGGAAAAGCGGAAGCCTAACTGAATATTTTTCCTGAATTTTATACTAATTGAACTTGAAAAAGAAATTTAATTTGATTTTTTAAATAAACGATTTCACCGATTTACACGCGTTTTCCCATAACCAAATTTTGACTCTGGTCAAATGAAATGTACCGTTTTTTTTTTCAATTACACCAATTAACAATAATTCGTTTAATTACACTAAAACCTACGTTCTGCAATGGAGCCCGAGCAGGACTTAATAACTTGATAACTGGCTTTGGTATTTAGGAGGTCAGATGAAGAGGTAAAATACCTAACGATAATACCATAAAATTGTTCCCACAATGTTATGCGAATACCAAATTGAGGTAAGACAATACCAAAATAGTACCTCTCAGGTATTCCCAGGTATCCAAAATAACAAGTTTTGGAATTCGAGAGATATTTTGCTTGCAATTCTTAGTTATTTTACTTAGGTATTTTACCTCTTAATCTGAGCTCTTTAATACCAAGGTCAGATATCGAGATCTAAATTAGGTATTCATATGTTGTTGTCTCCTGCTTGGGAGATCCTTTTCCCACAGCAGTCATGTTTCCATTATAGAAGTATTGTCATTTTCAAAAGTTTGAAATTCAAACTGGATTTTATTGCTCCCCACAGGCACAATCTTTTCTTTAACATGGATTCTCTTGAAGATAGGTATGAATTTACCGCCTCGGTTTGAGGTGCAATTAAAAATTGCCACAGGTATTTAACCTGCCTCTGGCACATTCTCACTTTTAATCAAAATGCCTGATCTTCGGAACAATTATGTTTGTTCTTGTATTAATTTATTTCTTTACTTTTAGAATTATTGTCACTTATCAAAGCGCGACACGTCCACCAATCTAGACAACAAAACCCTCGCTCTATGAAACCTAGCACCTACATTACAAGAACCTTCAAAAGATTGGTCCCACAAATCGGACTGTCATGGCTTTTGATGGAAATGGACCCTTTCCGCCAATTTTCTCACCCTCGCCAACCTAAATGGGAGGATATAGTTATGTCGAGCCATCAAAAGCACCAATTCACTGACGTCTTAGCTAGGGATCGAAATGATACGGCATTATTATGTGGTAGTAATATGAGCCATTAGACGCGTGTTTCGTGAATTATAGCAAACGATTAGTTTAACGGACTTGGCTCTTAAAGTCGGCCGTTGCCCGTTTATTCAACAACAGGACCAGTAGCAGTGGGGGATGGCCCAAACGAATATTATCAGAACAATTGAGTAGTTTATGACTAGATGGCATGCTAGGGCATGGTCATTCCGGAAACAATTTCGGCGCACGAGTTTTGCCTTCTGCATTGGAACATCATGTTGACTTCGATTAAGCATAACCATGCGACCAACACCAACATTTATTAGCTAAAGATGACAAATACCATAATGAGCTGGTTACAAGGGTACAACGTCACTCTTGCCTAATGAGATCAGCAAAATCCAACAAGTTATTTGTAATACCTTCTCGTGGAGGCACTGACCTTTTAGTATAATTCTCGTATTTCTACCAAGGAACACAGACCTTGATGATGGCATCAGCCGACAACCTGTAAAAGCGACGATTTCCTCGTTAGTGCAATGTACTTTGAAAACACGTGCCCGTCATTTCGGGGGGAGGAAACGACAGTCAAGGCAACCGATTTTTCTCTGAAGCCTTTTTTGGATAAAAAACAAAACGAATGTGGAACTAGATTAACCTATGAATATGGAACATCAAGTAAGTTAAGTTTCGCGTATATTTACTTTTCTCCTGATTAAAAGTCTCGTGCACTGCGTAGAAATTCAAGCAAACTGAAAAAAAAACTTCGTTGCTTTGAAACAAATAACACATGGAAACATATTAGAATTGTCATTTAGATGTAATTATGGGGCATGTAAAATTGAATTTTGCTCCACAAGCAGCAACTTGCTAGGAATACTGATAGGAAAGAAGGGCTCCCCCAAAACTATATATATCATCGCTTAAAAACTTACTTCTGAAAAGTTGACTTAAGTTTCATTATCTTTCATATTTTGTGAACACAATTTGACTGTTCTATTTATATTATTTTATTTTTGTATTTTGTTATTCGTTACGGTTCGGGGACTTCTGAACTTTAAACGTACGTAGTCTAGCTCGAGTATCGGTATTCTGGTCAGAAGTCTGGCTCACATGCAACTTTTAGCCATATCTCCAACTGAGTCGATCAGTTTCCGTTCAAAGGCCCTGCGTTTGTGATTGTTCTCCTTGACCTGACGGATTTTTTCCGGATCTTCGCTTCCAATCAACAGTCAACAGTGTGAAAACTTTTGCGCACCTGATGAAATCAACGCACAAAGTGTAAACAGTACACACTAAACTATGATTACGAAAAATTTCAATTAGTTCTACCCAACGAATCAAAAGTTTGAGCATTTTGAGTGTGAGCGGATTTTAAACAGTACACTCTTTAGCTCTTCTGAACTTCAATTATTGTTTCCATTATAGACTAGCATGCGCTTGTAGGCAGTGTAGGGTTGTATTTAAATATGTTTGTTTAGAATTTTTATGTTAAATATTCAATTTGATACAGCAAGATCAAACGCAAACTCTTCCATCGTTAATATTGCTTTCTTTTAATGGTTACATTTAGGTGTAAGCAGTAATGTCTATATCCTCAGTATGGTAGAGAGAGATTTTAATTTTTCCACAAGCTCTTCCTACCTCAACGATAGCTCTTCTTTCTTGTTATCTTCACCACCGTGTTTGCATGCCAGCAGTGCATGTGAGTGGAAAAAAATTGTTTTTATTCACACAGCACTCGATCGCTCTAGAGAGAGAAGAAGAGTTCTTAAATTCACAGAAGCGAATGCAGATAAATTCCCTGACGTGTGAGCCCCAGTGAGCTCACTGGCGTAGGATCTTCTGCTAATATACAGCAGTGATTGCTAATTCGCTTGAAGGCTACATTAGGGGGATATTCATAAACCACGTAGACTTTTATGGGTGGAGAAAGGGGAGGAAAAATTAGAAAAATTGTATTTTCAAAAATGAGTCAACATGGCTTATGAACAGGCCCTAACAAACGAAGACAGAAGAATGATTCTTCCCGTTTCCTTTTTCGGACAATTTCTACAACTCCGACGACAACTATCCGACACCAGCGAATCACAGAAAGAGCACTGGCGGCGAACGCAAGCGAGAGCTCATGGGCGAAGATGAAAGCACGTGAGAGCGGTCGTTTTAAAAAAAAAGAGAGTGATTCACTCACTCCAAGCCATCCCATCACAGGGGCACACTTTCACTCTGTCTATTTACAACCGAATAAATGAACACAAAGTTTTTGCTATATCTGCCGTGAGAGTGGAGTGGATCGCAGCAAGCCGTGTTTGGAAACTGACGTGTTTTGTTTTTGCTGCGTCCTTTTCGTGGAAAATAAAATAAAAAAACATATTCGAAATTTAACCCAAACGAACAGTGAAATCATTAAATCTCCACGTGTTTTGTGTAAAATGTAGTGAATTTGATCGATTTCTTCCAAAAATCTCGGATGGTCGGTAGTTTTTCCCCGTTTTTCTTTAAACAGGAAACTGGTAAACTGGAACAACACTTGCTAAGTGACAATCAAAGCGGTACATCTCTCCAAGCATTTCAATGACTCGCAACCCAAGCAGCACAAAATGGTCAAAAATAGTTGCAACAACTTGATTGTGACTTATTTGAGTCACAAAGCAGTCACATTAACTGGTTTGTAACTAGTGTGCTACTAGGGAACTTACTTGATCTTACCAAAAAAGATTTCACCTTATATACAGGCCACTATCCGAGCCAGTGATCTCTGATCAGCTAATAGGAAAACTTCAAGATGATTCATGTCGATTTTATGACATGGATAAAGAAGACTCGGAACACTTGTTATGCCGCTGCCCAGATATCTACAACAAAAGATTTAAGATCTCCAGCAAATAGCTACTAGAAAATTTTTGTATGGAGCGACTTTTGACCAACCCCCCCCTCCCCCAAAAAAGTCTGGGGTTTATGAATAGCCCCTATAGTACCTAGAATAAATTGTGAATAACTTGTGTACTCGGTGCTGGGTATGCAGTGCATATTCACGGATTTCCACTGGCGGTCTGCTTATTGAGCTCAAGATAGTTTTAAAATTTTAGTTTGTTTCAATTCAACGTGACATTCCGGTTAAATGGAACTAGAATATGTTTGCGTTTATCAATATGTTTTCTACGTGATCTTCTTCAACGCAGTAGGCCTCACCGCTTTGACGCTTGTATCATATCTTTGGTATGCTGCAAGCATCGATGTTGACAACAAAAAATGTGACTATTGTGATGATTATAAAAATCTACCGGGATCACAGTTTTATACTTCGACGAAGGGAAAGGATGTTCCTGGATCAGTGAAAGCCATTTACGCCGAAAAATTCGCTAAAAAAATCGCGTAAAAGCCATTTACGCGGATGTGGAAAAATAACTCGTCCGTTCATTGCGACAGACGCAGTTAATGGTCAAATCTACGCTAAGGAGTGTCTGCAAAAAACAAGATGCTACCCTTGATCAAACAGCATAACAAGCCTACGATGTTTTGCCCAGATTTTGCTTCCTGGTTTACTTACCTTACCAATCAGACTAAGGCCGGCGTGGCCTCTGCTGTACACAGAAGTTGTCTCCATTCTATCCGGTCCATGGCTGTTACTGCGGAGGGTCCGCAGGTCGCCTTCTACTTGATCGATCCACCTTGCTCGTTGCGCGCCTCTTCTTCTTGTACCTGTCAGTTCGTTTTCGAGAACCTTTTTAAAAGGCTGTCGTCTGACATTCTTACGACATGCCCAGCCCATCGTAGTCGACCGATTTTTGCGATGTGTTTGATGGGAGGTTCTCCAAGCAACTGGTGCAATTCGTGGTTCATTTGCTTCCTCCATGTTCCGCCTTCCATCTGTACTCCATCGTAGACGGTATGCAGCACCTTCCGTTCAAAGACTCCAAGGGCGCGGTGGTCCTCCACTAGCAATGTCCATGTTTCGTGGCTGTAGAGAACTACCGGTCTAATTAATGTCTTGTAGATAGTCAACTTTGTGGTATGGCGAACTTTTTTCGATCTTAGCGTCCTTCGGAGTCCAAAGTAGGTACGATTGCCAGCCATAATGCGCCTTTGTATTTCTCTGCTGTTATCAGCGGTCACCAATGAGCCCAGATACACGAATTCGTCTACTGCCTCGATTTCATCACCATCGATCTGAACTCGTGCTAGAAGGCTAATATTTTCTTCCCGTGAGCCTCTTCCCTTCATGTATTTTGTTTTCAACGCATTAATCACAAGCCCAATCCTAACAGCTTCAGCCTCAAGTCTGATGTGCGTTTCCGCCATCTTCTCAAAGTTACGTGCTACGATATCAACGTCGTCGGCGAAGCCAAATAGTTGGACAGACTTCCTGAAGATCGTGCCACTCGTGTCTATCCCAGCTCTTCGAATCACACACTCCAGTGCAATGTTAAACAACAAACACGACAATCCATCACCTTGTCGTAACCCTCTCCGAGATTCGAAGTGACTCGAGAGCGTCCCTGATACTCGGACGACACACATCACTCGATCCATCGTTGTTTTGATTAACCGCGTCGGTTTTTTCGGAAATCCATATT
>JASCZW010020219.1:0-12596 GCA_034211315.2 Aedes japonicus | reverse complement strand
AATGTGTAATAATATTAATCTCGTTGGATTAAAATTAATTTATAGGAAAACTTTTTAATCGGAACAAACTCACCTATGATCGATTTTAAATAATTGGGACTCAAAAATGACGATACTACTGCGTTGGGAGCCGTTAAAATGTGAGTCATACAAGCGCAGAAGAGTTTGTATATGAAGAAGAAGAAGAGGAAGATTATAGAAAACAACAATAGGCCCGTTGAATTATTGAATCACCCGCCTACCAAACACTACTAATTCCACGATAAGAATCGTTGGAAAAATCGATCGCTTCGGTTGCACCACCAATCACATCATTCATGTTCCCAATCATGGGCAATTGTTCCACACGTGAATAACTGTTATCTTGACTGCAATTGAATCTCTCCATTCCACATATGTACATTGTGGGGGGGGGGGGAGCATCTCCACCACGTTTAGTAACTTTTTTATCATCTCTCCATTTCCTGCCATTATCAGCAAACACACGTTTCCAAATGGATCGATATGTACATTCATACCTACTCCTTTGCATATGCGAACGCTTCTCACACGGCATCACTCATATCTCATGTTATCTTTTCTTTTCTGTTTACTTCACAGATTGCCCACTCGATTGGGGTGTTGTTGAACAATCGGATGGCATTCGGCGGTCGCGTTGCTGCTTTCGACTGCTGATGATTAATTTGGTGAGTGCGATTACACAAATCTGGTTGAATCCTTTTAATCAACCACACACGTACTCACACAGCCGAGGGTGATACGGTCAGTGCACATCGGCAATCACTACGGGCTGAGTGCATTTGCTGAACAATTTCCGGACGGTGGATTCCATTAGCGTGTGTTACTGATGCGAGGATATCAATTACCATAAAAGTTTTGTGTGTATACATATCCGGATAATTGCGGACCGAATCAATCATCTCTCCGCGTCCGTCGATCGAACGTTCGATCGATAGCGCGCAGTTTTGGGAGCAGTTCACGCTTAAAAGCATATTCGTGGAGCTTATCGGGGCCAATTTTCCTGCTCTTTTTGGATGGTGGCCCCCTTCGGAATCGCGAGAAAAAAAGGCGTTAGGCCGCCCGAGATAGGAGAAAGTGAAAATTCGCGTCCGCTGCCAATGCACGGGGAAAAAGTGGCGCGCGTCAGAGTAATTAAACATTATTAACTAATTAAGAGAATAAAATTACAATCATCCAAGAAGAGAGTGAGCCCATATCAGAAGTGGCAAGCGCATTACGAAAGGAAATACACATTCGGGAAAAGTGCTGCGCTAAGACAATAACATGGAAATTGATCTGTTATTGTTAACTACTGTCCATAAGTGTAAATCCGCTGAAAGCATCTGCTTCGTCAGAAACAACAATAGTTACAGCATTCCCAACAAGCGCAGCGACGAAGACAACCGCATCAACACCTAAACCAGGAGGAGGAGAAATTACACAACCTCCCCAACCAACACAACCAACAATCGACAGCAGGCTGGCAGGGGCAAACAAGATCACCCCCTTTCACCCTAATGCATAATCACACAGCCCTCGTCGTCGTCTTCGTTGTTAGTTGCGGTGGCGGCATGATTTGATTTAATTAAGAGTCGTCGCCCGCTGCTCGCTCGTGAAAAACAATAGGCCCCCAGTGAACAATTATCATCGCCTGCAAGAGTCGCGTGCGCCCAACTCTCACCTCTTGTGTTGTGAGTGCGCGGAAAAAAGGTCAAACCCTGGATGCGAGAAGAAAGCAGAAGAAACCTCGACCAACCACCTCGTTGTCTCGTGTGTCCGTGTATGTGTTGAGGGGGGAAAAAATGCTCCCCTTTGTGCAATCAACTCGAGAGTTTGCCAGTGAATAGCGTGAAGCTCAAGTTTTTAAGCTTTTCTGAAAATCTTCGCCGAGACTAGCCGAGAGCAGAGGGCGAGAAGAAAGAAGAAAAGTTTGCGAATGTGTTAGCAGTGCTCGTGTGGAGTGTAGTGTTTAGGCTCTTTATTTTCTGCTTCGTTACGGGGGAAGATAGTCTACTAAACAATGGATCGGTTTAGTGTGAACAACGGATCGGCTAATGCCGGCTGTGGTGGGACTTCCACTTCAGGCGCGGTCGTCAACAGCAGTGGTAACAATGCTGCCAGTATCACCACTGCCACTGGCTACCAACAACAGCATCAATAATACCGGCAACAACACACAACACAGCAACAATAGCAACAATAACAACAATGGTGTGAAGTTGCGTCTCGATCGTGGTAATGCGTCCATTGACTCGACGCTTTCATCGGCGTCTGCGTCGTCATCGACGGTCGCATCAGTTGCATCCAGCTATCGGAGATCGTTCCACCGGCTGGGACCGGGCAGTGCCAGTGCCACGTCCGATTATAGCATGTCAACGCTGCCGGAATCGATTCAGGTATGCAATTGGGGGTTGATTGATTTGGGAGGAGTTTAGTTGAAGGGTTGGAGGAACGTCTCTCAATTGAACTGTATTGGAAATGAAAATATCTCATCAAATCTTACTTTCACTTTCAATTATTGGTTTTTGATTTTGAAAAAAAAAGGGGTTTGAACGTATAATAAACAGCTGTACATAAGTATCCCAAATAGCGAGATTTCCTAATTCTGAGTAGTTTCTTTCGTAAATTTGAACTGGTTTGATTTGCATGTGAATACTGTCAAACATTAATTTGCCATTTTTTCTTTTTTTTTCATTTTTTTTTTCTTAAAAAAGCCCGTGCAATATCGTAGTTACTACTCCTAAGGTAATTGCAAAGAGAACCACATGGATGGAGCTTGGGAGTAGCTTTTACATCTTCAACGTACAAGTTCACTTATTCTATTTATAGATCAGTACCGGCGCCGACCACGTCCTCACGGTCTTTGGGGAGAGGGGGGAGGGTTGGGAAGAAGGATGATTAGTTTGACAATCGTTGTTATTGGAGATCGTGATCACCACTGCATGTCTACAATTGTCAGGGGAAGGATAGATTTGTGTTAGTGAGGCAGGTTATTTTTAGATTATGGATGCACTGTGGTAAGCGAAGCGATCATTGAAAGAATGCGCAGTAGACTGCTTTTTATTTTAAATCTAGTGGTGATAGAAAAAGGCAAGTGAAAAATGGCAAGGAACGGGACAGTGGCCTGGGATTGAACTCCCGACTAAGCAAAACGAGTAACCACTGAGCTAGGTAGGGAATTTAGGGTTGTTGCGTGGAATAAAACTGTTGTTCCGAGATCGGTTCCGGTAGTAGGGAAATCTTTTCGACCGGCCGTTTTAAATTCCCGGAAGCTGTCCTTAAGGTGACAACGCGTACCAAGCCATCAGCTCAAGGGTGCGTTTCTTCTATTCTGCCTAACCGGCGGTCGCCAGCGTTTGTTCCGGCCTTGCAATTGACTCAGGTATTCCAGTCTCCACCTTTTCCAAAAATCCTGAAGCTTTCGTTGAATTAGTTCTATTTGGGTTAGGCGGTTGAGCTGAATAGCGGTTACATCGATCTCTGGGAGAGCCTGTAGTGATGACCCGATTAGAAAATGTGCTGGAGTCAGGTCGGTTGAAAGTGGCGTTATGGGTCTCGAGTTCAGACAATCTTCTACCTGGACCAAGCGCGTAGTCATGTACTCTATGGACATGGGGTTGTCTCCAATTACTCTTTGAAGGTAGACTAAAGTGCCAGCGAATACCTTCGTCTCGACAGTAATTGTTGACCTTCTCCTTGTGGTCATTGTCCTTTAACAATCGCAGTAATTCTTTCAACAGGTTCCGGTGGTGCCATTGTCTGAAAAGATATCTGCGCACTTCCCTTGCTTTTCCAGTAACCGTCGTAACGCCTGAACAAACTGAGCCGTTGATAAGTCGGATACCAGCTCGGTATGTATCGCCTTAATTGCAAGGCGTATAAAAATGGCTCCGTATGGCTTTACCGCGGACCGTCTGGGGCCTGGCCACAGGTCCAAAAAAATCAATGCCCGTCCGCGAAAATGGGCACGACACTGTTACACGCTCAGCCGGCAGATCACCCATAAACTGCTTCACTGATGACGGTTTAGCTCTGAAGCACTTGTGGCAACGATGGAAAACCTGTCGAACGATGCTTCTTCCTCCTAATGACCAATATTTCAGCCGAATAGTGCTCAACAGCAGCTGGTACCCAGCATGAAATAAGCGCTCATGATACTGTTCAACGAGTAAACGAGTTAACCGATGTCACTTCGGAAGCACGATTGGATGTTTGAAGTCCTCTGATTCTGTCGAATGTCCTAATCGACCACCCAGACGAATCAGACCATCTGAAGATAGGTATGGATGTAACCAGCGTAATGATGACTTTTACGACACTGGAACTCCTTCTGATAAGGCTCGCTATTCATCAGCGAGTGACGCCCTTTGCACTTGCCGTAGGATGGATCGTTCAGCTTCTTTAAGGTCACCGGACGACAAAGGTCCACCCCTTCTCTCGGCTATGGGTTTTCGCAGAAGCTTCATGAAGCGTTGCCAGATATCGGCAGTCCGAATCATCTCCGAATACGGCGAAAACTTCGCAACTTACCAATCTATAAATTCCACGATAGTTTTTGGCAAGGCTACTGTTACAGTCCCATCCTTCCGGACCTTCTATCAACCAGTCCGATCCATGCCACCAGAAGCGATTCTCTGCAATGTTCTGCGGTGTAATTCCTCGAGAGATCAGATCAGCCGGATTCTGAACTCCTGGGAACATGCCGCCACTGCCAGCTTTCCGTTAACCGCTGAATTTTTGCACATCTATCCCCGGAGGGGAGTGTCCGATATCCAATGTAAGACGCACGTAGAATCCGTCCAGAAATGTGCAGTCATTGGAAGTCGGATTGTTCACCCTTTTGGCACCCCTCTGGCAACATAACGGCGCTACTCTAGATTTTGAGGCAAACAGGCGAACTAGCATGCATCTATTAATATCCTCGCTTCGGACATAAATGCATCCACCGTAAGCCTTCCGATCCTGAGTCCAGCAAAGCGCGTGCTGGATAACGATGCCTACTGTTGTCCTCGACGATTACGATAGCAGTCGCCAAGAGTATCTGGGAATGCTGGGCTGACCCGTAAGCCACAGCTTTGCGTTAACCGCCATGTTGGCAACGTAGGCACACTAGAGTTGGTTGAAGTGCTGCAACTTGAGGTAGACGTCTCCTGATCTTCCCTTGAACCATTGGATTTCTCTGGCTTCGATGTCGCTGTTGACTTCAAATAACTATCCTTGGCAGGTCTAAAACACACTAGCGAATGATGACGCTTTTTGCAATGTCGGTAGGAGAACTTAGACTGACAATCCTTAGCTTGATGTCCGAATCTGAAGCAGTCCCTACATAGAGAATGACTTCTAAGAACTCCTTCCCCTTTCCGATAGCGGAATTCCTTGGAATACAGTACATTGGAATAAGTACCCGAGCAAAGGATTATACCAAATTGATAACAAGTTCTATTACCAGGTTATCATTTTTTGATCACTGAATATGTTATCATTCAGGCTGAATAAACAGCCAAAATAACAGAATGAATAACAAAAAAAATACTCGTTGAATATCATAATAATAACTTATTTTGTTATCAGTGCGAACAACTTGATAACAAATCCTATTATTGTATCAAAGTCTGTTATCAATTTGAAATTAAATTCTCATGCAGATATAAATAAATTATATTTTTAGCATTATCTAATGTACATAAATTAATTAGATATTTCAGGTAAATTTGAGCTAGACAACGCCTGAATCTATAGCTTAGTGCATAGTGCCTCGACAGTCGAAGCAACCGTTGGGTCTTACAATACCACAGTCAACACAATCCGATCTCCCTCTATTCAAGTTTGCCCTTCTTTGTGAAATAAACGAAGCCATGCAAGTGTCTGTGAGAGCCATTTGCACTTTTGCTGTATCGTCGATTGCCTCGACAATTGAACCAAGTGTAGGGCTTTTGTTCCACTGATTTCATCTAGTTAAAGTGGCTGAATGGGTACAATATAGAGCCATGACGCAGGCGGCCACGGTTCGAATTTCGGTTGCGTAATGTGTTCGTTTTTTTTTTTGAGGGCCATTGAACTTCCGGACTCCAATCTTATACTCAACACTAATACACTGCACAACCTCACTCACACATTGAATTTTTCAAAGCGAATTGATATGTTGCTTTTTTGCCCACGACCAAGGTTGCAAGTTACGATCCATTACGAGAAATGAAACAAAATCATGCGAATTTGCATTACAATCATGCTTTTTTATTCTGGTTGTAGTCTGTTGTTTGGAAGTATGGCGTATGAAAGATTGCAAACAATTTCGTTGTTTACGCTTCCTCTGTCTGGCTTAGAATTATACGAATGGAAAATGTACGCGCCTGTTAATTTTTTTTCTGTTTAGGATTCTTATGGGTTTTAGTAAAAAATGTCTTCTGCACTTTGCCGCATTAGAACATAGTTTTGAGTTCGCAGTGACCTTGTGCATCATACCGCACGTTCAAAAGGGTTGCCAAACGAGATAGTTTTTCGAAAAAAAAAATTTCTTCTATTCTTTAAGGCCCAGAGTCTAAGACTTAATATGTCCTTCGTAGTGTAGAATTTATCACCAGGGATTTGTGAAAAGTCAGCCTTCACGTCTGTTTCATCGTGAAGATATGATGCAGCCTGTATGTTCGATTAACAACGAATCATATATACCTCGGTGAGTTTTCTTCTGGGCTTTGAATGACCTCAGTTCACATATCACCTTAATGTCCTGCACAGTTGACTTACATACATCCACTTTCTTGGAAACAACTCTGACCGACATGTTGGGCTTTCTCTTGAGCATGAGCATGGGCATGATTGACCCCCCACGGATGCTACTCAGTTATTACCAGATCACCTGTATTTACACAAAGAACCAACAGATGATGTTTGGGACTAACATACATCCTCAATATGTTAAAATTGCTGATCCATTATGAAGCAATACCGGCGCCGGCCGTGCCCGAATGCTGGTCATGTAGGGAATGGAAAGAAACGTGTTGACGTGAGACTTACTTGAAGGAAGCCGAGAAATTCTCTGCACTTCTTCGAGAAATTCTCTGCACTTCCAAGAGAAATCACTGGGATGTTGGATATTTGGGGAAAGGTTAGCAGCAGAGTTCGTCTTGGTTAATGATACGCTAAAAGTATGGGACTGCTCCAACAAGCAACAGAACATCTAATATTGTGTGGGTAATAGTTTCACTAGAGTACGTTTCTTTCTGAGCAGCGGCATGGCCTCATTTTCTGTGGATATCTTGCAAATAGAGATAAGACAAGTGTATTTGTGGTCCATCATAGCATTAGTAAATGATATTGATTCCAACGCTTATTTATTTGGTACTTGCCGGGGGATACTTGGTCCTATACTCAATGATTTCCTTATCTCCAGTCCGTTCAACTACCAGCAATATTTTGTGATATAATGGGTGGAATATAACAATTTAAGCAGTCGGTCTACCAAAATTCGGCATTCGACAGGTTCTTCATAGAAAGATGCGAGGAACGGAACCGGAAGAATTAACGAGCGAACTCCCCCATCGGGCAGCTGAAACTTTCCACTTTATTTCGTGGTACAACATGTTCACTTTCTTGTTAAATTCAGTAAAATGGCGTCGGATCAAGTGTAAGTACGCAAACACATTTTGTACGAACGACAATAAAATCTGAATTTATCGGTCCGCGATCTTGCCAAAAAACTAAAACTATCGCAAAATACCGTGTTTTGTGTTTGTAAATCATTTGACCAGCGCTTCCCAACCAGCACACTACGGTCATAATTAGTTGTAGTAACTTGATTATGACTTAGCAAGTCATATTTATGTTATCTCAACCGAATAGCAACAAGGGTGCTACTAGGGTTGACTGCGGATCGGAAGGTTGGAAGTGGAAAAAATCGAAATGTATGCCCCCGACAAATGGACAATACATGCCAAGAACACCCAATCTACCAAACTGTCCAGAACATTGCCCAATAGAGAATTACTGGGCTCTAGTTAAGCGGAAACTCTTCGCAACTAAGAAGAAAGTAAATGGTACGGATTTTACAGAAAGAAGTGCCTTGTGGGGCCCAAAAGCCTAGACGATAGAGGGCGTGAGGTTGAGGATTCGAATGCCGATATAGCCTTTTTGGATGGGAAATTCGTTAGACCTATCATTGTGCGTCCCGCGCACTATACACTATATTAGATTCTTCGAAATCAAAGGCATCTCGTGATCAAAAGTTCAACTTGTTCAACGAGCACAATCTTCAAAACGAGCGGATTAGGTTGGTAACCATAATTATTCTATTTTAAAATCGTATGACAAGACTTAAGAATGGTCCACAAAATCATTGTGAATACGAAAATTGGTTTTAATGCGGCGTTCACAAGAGGAATATTTTTTCAAAAAACCAAAAATATAGTGAAATTCTCGCGCCCACAACTCAGTGGAGCTACCGGGATTTCTCTATGATTTTCAAAGGGAAAGAGGGATTAGTTCAATTTCATCGAATGGTAGAATTTGGTGAGTTCATTCCAATTATGGATAATATCCAAGCTTATTCCGATCCTTGTGTTTTTTTTTTGATTTCGTTAACAATATTTGATTATTTGAATCGACTACACTGCCGATATAAGCATAACTGTCCCATATGGATTTTTGTCCAAGAAGAATTGTCAATTTTAATTGATTGCTCCAACGCTGCTTAGAAGTTTAAGGTTTTGATACGAAAAAATTGTGAAAATACAAAAACTCGGTTGCCCCATCCATAATAGCCTAAAGGGAAGTGAATTTTCAACAGCGTTTTTCTTGGCTGGGTGTTTTTCCCGCAATGGGACAGTAACGCCGATTAATCTTATCGGTTCGAAAACAACTGAAAAGAAAAACAACAACAAGAGAGCATCGTGAGCGTTAGAGAAGCTGTCTTCTTATGCCTTGTAGGGATTGTTTTTAAATAGCAGAAGATTTTCACATTCAATTCAAATAAATTTCTCCAATTTTGCTTGCGATGTTGGGTGAATAGTACCATATTGATTGTACGTCAATGATAATTACTAAAAATCTACGGACTTCTTACGGACCGCTTTTCTCTATATGTATTTTTAGGCGAATGCACAAGTTGTGGTTGTGACATGTTTAATATGCTGTTTGGTCATTTTACAATGAAATCTAATAGTTTTGTGTAACAACTGAATACTCGTTTATTGAAGAGATTGAACATTCAGAACAACAGAACTGCTTCATAGAACACTAAAGGGTGTTCCGATCAAAATTTGGTCAAACAGTAATGTGAGTGAGTCGATCAAAGCTTTTATTAATAAGTCAATTTTTTTTCAGGAGAAATTTACAGCTAAGCTTCCTTTTTACCGAATGCTAATGGCCGGGTTTTTCGTTTATTCGCCGCAGACCGCCAGTTTGCCATGAACTGTTGCTCGCCCACAACAGCTTTTTGAGTCTTCTTAAGGTTCCGCTTGACGATGGCCCAATATTGTTCGATAGGGCGGAGAGGTTGGGATTCCGCTCGAAACAGCGGGCAATTCTTTTTGTCGTCGCTGTGGCCTCCGGTTTTCGAATTCCCCCCGATCCAGCTTTCCTGGCTGTCGACAAACTTTCACCGAACACTTTTAATTCGCTGGCAACAGTTGCTACACGCCTACATCTTCAAAATGAGGGGTGTGCGAATTTTTTCAATGCACGATGAAAGGAACTGCGTCAAGTTTAATTCGACCAAATTTTAATCGAAACACCCTTTAATTGGACAGGCAAAGCCCCGTAGTGCGGACAAATCCAAACAGAAGAAGAAGAACGAGATACAGTAGTGTTCAAATTTCACAGAAAATCAGAAGAAAGATTGAAAATTTGCCTTTAATTCCAACCAGCTTTATTGCTTCTCTTGACAGATACGCGTATTTCGTCTATAATGAGCGGACATCTTCAGTTTTGCGATAAGCAATAAAGGTAGTTGGAAATCAATGGAAATAATTAATCTTCCTTCTCATTTTGTAGTACAGGTATTCCACTAAAAAGCTCACATGTACTAACTGTTATCTATTGGACAGCTGAAATGCAATTCGATCTGCTTGCACCAATCTGCTGCACTTTGACGGAGGTTTGCAAGAGGAAGAGAAAATATTGAAGTTGGATGATTTGGAGATGCCTAATGCGATCATTGAAAAGCAGGAAATAAGTTCTACCGAAACAGCCTAAAAGTAGCTTGACTGTCTGAACATTTTTGAAAATCACACCAAAAAGGTAATCATACTCAAACCTCCAGGATAGCTATGAGTTTAACAATGAAGTATAATGAAGTATAAAAAAAGGCAACGCTGGAACATCTTTGAAAACTCAAAAGTCTGTCAGGTTAGGTTCTTATTCAGGACATACAGGTTCCATGAGATGGAAACTCTGTTTCAAATTCAACAACTGATCATGTTAAAAGGCAGATGCAAACTGATTTTCAAAATCTAAATCATTTGACTCTTGTTCCATCCCAACTGCTGCCCACCCGCCACCATCGCCACCAATCAGATAATGAAGCGAAGTGCTTCTACCAGTCACAAACATGGCATCCTCTCCATAATGTAAATTCTATTCCGGCCGGGGCTGTTTCTTACCGCACAACTACTCCTTTTTTTTCTTCCCATTCCGATCCCATCCCGGGCCGGGTTCATTCTTTTACCCGCCTGGCACCCGCTAGATTAAACAGTCAGTGGAGGAAGAAGTAAAAAAAATAGACAAGTTTAAATACGCTCCGAGACGCCCGCATACATACGAACCATTTCTCGGATCAGATAGAGTGAGATGAAATCCAAGTGATATGCAAATGGGATCGAGATAAAGGTCAAAACAGAAAACTACATTTATTTAAAAGTGCGAGAGCGAGCGGACGGGTGGCCGGGGGTTCCGAGCTTATGCGCACGTTGCAATCTCTCGGGGTAAGGCTTTTAAGAAAAGAACGCTCAACCCGGGCAACTTCACAGATAGACAAGACAGGTGCAAATAGTTTGCTGCTGCTGCTGCTGCTGCACCTGACTCGGGTGGAGATTGGAAATTGAAATGCGTTAAGCCTCTTCAAAGCGTCTTCCCCCTTCCTCCCGGTTCGAACGTTAAGAGGAACGACTCGCCCGAGAACAGAGCATCATCTAATCACTTAATTTCATTTATCGAACGCGAGAATACTGCGCTGTTGGCTGTGGTCCGGTTTCTGGGGAAATCAAATTAAGAAATAGACAAGCAGGAGATGGAAAAAGGTTCTCCCCATCTCGTGTGTCTGTGCGGAGAACGTAGGGGTTCTAAATTGCCGCTAAACATCTCTAATAAACACATCCCACCGCATGAGATAATACGAGTTCGTTCTTGGGATTGGGCAGAGACTGCCTAGCGTTTCTTGGCGAAGACAACGAATCTATTCAGGAAGGTTCTAACAAACTGGAATGCCATTTCTGCAAGTCATGCACCCGGGTCGAGCTGAGGTCTCTGAAAATAACTCTTTCCTGTAATTTTGATTGGCCTTTAGCGCCTGCCTGCCTGTTCCACGTTTCCAGGGAATAAAGGATTCTTTCTGGACGGCAGCAGGCAGCAGAGTGTGGGAATAATGGCAGAAGCCCTCCTACGGTCAGGATTAAGATCTAATCTTGCCAGTTGGAATTTCGAATTCGCTCGCCTTCTCGGTGTGGAAAATAATCCGACAGTTGACGGCTAATCGCACTTAAGCGCACGGAGAAATGTTCGGTGTTAGGTGCAATTGAACCACTTCCAATCACATTCTCACACCGATGGACGGGCCCTAATCCCGGAAGAGCAAAGTCAATGTTCCGAAATGGACCACCAACCTCGCCGGTTGACGGCCGCAGCGACGATGACCGTAATCAGCGCTCGTTCGCCCTTCGTCGCATAAATGCACCTATCGACACCTTGCCTCGCACGCTCGCAGTCGGTCACAGAGCAGCGGTGCAGGTAAACATAACTGTAAACAATGTTCGCATCCATAATTGATGAGTGGTAACAGTAGTAATCGAAAGATTTCCTCCCGCCCCCGATGGCCCAACCTCCGATCCGATCCGATCGTGGTCGGATGCTAGACTTCCATGGTTGTAACGCTCCATTGGTTTCGGTGTGTGTGTGCGAGTAGGTGCCCACTTGTAGGCTGTTTGTTTTTATCCGTCGATGGGGTGAGCGGCTTTCCTGTGAACTTGCCTTTGGCCAATTGTCAATTGCCGACGACGTTTACCGATTTGGAACACATGATCGATTGGACTGCACCCGGTACGGCGCTGATGGACGGGTTCGGTTTTTGCAACTATATGGTAGGATTGTGGCTGCAATCTTGCGCTAAGTGTCCTGGATTTGGTGCGAGAGGTTTACAGTTTTTCTGGACCGAAACCGGTACTTTGATATGTTGGAGTTGATTAGACTGCGCTGGTGGTGGAGTGAGCTGGAATGCGTAGCATTTTCTGGTAGTTTGAAGCGGTAGTTGTTGGTGGTTTGTGAGGATTTAGGATTCAAAGTATTCTCAAAGGTCGTCTCCAAGATATCTTTCTTTTAAACATACTTGCAGTTCCTTTTAGCACTCAATGATTTTATTTAACTGTTCACGATATTTTCTTAAAAATGCT
>JASCZW010020218.1:0-12603 GCA_034211315.2 Aedes japonicus | reverse complement strand
AGTTCCGAAAAGCATAGCAAGCGACAGAGAGTAGTTCAAAGAACTTAAAACAAGCTTAAGGAAAAGTTCAGAAAGAAGAGAAGTTTGGATGTTCAGAGAGATGTTCAAAGAACTTAAGAGAGAAGTTCAGTGACCCTCAGAGAACTTAAGAGTGAAGATCAGAGGACTTAAAAGATAAGTTCGAATTAATTCAGAGAGGATTCCAGAGAACTTTAAAGAGAAATTCAAAAAGCTGAAAAGATAAGTTTAGAAAACTTTGGAAAGAAGCTCAAGTTACTTAAGAGAATACTTCAGTGAACTTTGGAAATCTTTATAGAGAAGATCGTATAGTTTTGAAGAGTTTAGAATACTTCAGAAAAAGAGGAGAATTTTAGTAAAGAGAATTTCTAAGATATACGGTGGAGTTAAGATATTTTCAAAGAAAATTTCATAGAACTTCATATGGAAGTTAAAAAAAGCGACCTTCAGAGAACTTAAGAGTCAAGATCAGAGGACTTAAAGGAAAAGTTAAAATTACTTCAGAGAGGAGTCCAGAGAACTTATAAGAGAAGTTGAGAAAACTTTGGAAAGAAGCTTAAGGTACTTATTGTAGTAGATAGAACTAATGCTGAGCAATAATGATGATGTAGAAAGCACAGATGATGTAATGGTATGTGTAGGCAGAATTGGGTATAGTATCAAAACACTCGAATTGAGTCTTTTAAAATAAGCGTGATAAACTTGAGAGTGGGAGAGAAAGCGTGATAAATTTGAGAGTGGGAGTGGCTCTCTCTTACGACCAATTTTGAAGACAACAGAGCAGCAGCAGTAGCAGCAATTCACGTGACCGCGACCGAGACTGGAAACTTCACCAGGAACAACAACAGCCGAGGAACAGCAATTCGTGTCACACAACTTATGAGAAAACTTCAGTGAACTTTGGAAATCTATAGAGAAAAGATCGTATGGTTTTAAAGAGAAGATTTTAGAGCTTAGAGATAAATCCTTAAACATGCAGTGAGAACATCGGAGAGGTTCGGAAAGAAATTCGCCGATCTTAAGAGAGTTTTTTTTTAAATTCAGGAAGAAAAAAGAGAACTTAAGAGAAGTTCATTTACTTAAAATAACATCATAGAACAACTTTCGGAAGAAGTTTTGAGAACTTTAGATGGTAGTTCCGAATAATTCAGAGAGATGTTCAAAGAGAAGTTAAAAGAATGACTGGGAGAAGTTGAAAAAAAATCTTCAGAGAGAAGTTTAGAGAAGTTCATAGATGAATTCAGAGAACTCCATTGAGAATTTTAGAAAACTTTATAAAGAAGTTCGAAGAATTTGAGAAAGAAGTATAGAAAACTTCAGAGATAAATAGCTTCAGAAAGAAGCTTAATGAATTTCAATCGGTTGTTTAACGATGAAATGTAGCAAGAAACAGGACGCACAAAGATGATGATAGACAAGCAGTGAACCCACAGACCATTGGAGAAGTCCTAAAGACTATAAATGAACTTAAAAACCTGTAAGGCTGCGGGGAAGGACGAGATCTTCGTAGAGCTTCTCAAGCACGGAAGTGAGAAGCTTCACCAATAGATCCATCGAGTACTTCGGCAGGTATAGGAGGACGAAGAAATGCCTACCGGTCAAGTGAGTGATGATGACGATCCTGGGTCCTGCTTACTATCTGGCAAGAAATGATCGAGCTATTCTGCATTTTTTACCCGGAGCTCTTGCATCGAAGTCCAACAAAACCAAGTTAGAATCTGACATTAATACTTCTTAGCCTTCTACAACCCGACTGTTTACTTCAAAGAAAACAAAATCTTTGCCTCGCAAAAGTCAGCATTACAACTTTGTTTCACGAAACTGACCGTTTGCAACATTGATGGTGGCCGGCAACTTTTTCCAATTAGAAATATGAATCTCATTTGGCACGCAATCTGCCATCTTTCAATCTCTCTCTCCCTCGCTCTCTCGCCGGAGCAGGCAACGTTCGCATTTACCTACATCAAACTAGTTCCATAACGTGTAACCGCTTGACACTGCTTCCTGACGACCGACGCCCCTCCCCCCTGCTCGGCTCCTGAATCCCTCTGAAGCCAAGTCGTCATCTAGTCACCCATCACACAGAAAGTGTGGCCACACGCCATTAGCATATCGTAAAAGCAGAAGAAAGTGCAACCCCTTTTTCATCCAAAGTCGTCGTCACTTGTTAGCCCTGCTATAATCATCATCATCATCATCATCATCATCATCATCATCATCATCATCATCGTCATCGTCAGCGCCAGTTGTTAGCCGGGTCCGAATGGTGAATGGTAGGGCCCGACTCCGTAACGGAAGGGAAGGAAAGTTTTACTCTACAGCCGTAAAAGTGATATCTTTGGTCCGCAATCATAATTGGTAACTCACTTCCGTTTGCCACGAGATGGCTCTGAGCTCTGTACCGGTCGTTACCAGACTCGACCGTTGCGACCTCCGATGGGTAATTTAAATTGCTAATTTTGTTGCCCCTCTTTGCACCGAAGGAAATGTCAACTCACCCTTCCCTATATATGCTTCGGACAATGTAGAAGCAACACCCAAAGCAGTAATTTCAAGGGCTTTTTCCCTTCTTCAAACATGATAACAACTCCCACTAACCGCCGCCACCTTGCGGCGAAGGACAGTAACTCTTTTAATTACAACAATTTTACTTTTATCTAACCGAGCAAAGTTGGGAAATAGTTGCATTTCAAATGAAAAATCGGTCATGTAACGGAAGTGGAAAAAGTACGCGGATAGTTTTCCACTCTCTCTCTCTCCGCTGAGCATTGCATAATTGCATGCAGCTGTAATTGCGTTAGGATAAGTTTGTATTTCTTCGGAGGTTGGCGCCGTAGTCGTTGTCAACTTGTGGAAATATAAAATTAAATGTTAGCCTCGGAAAGCTCCGCTAATTAAATAGATAATGTCGAGTCGGATGGGTTCGCTAAGTTTCTTAGGACACGCGAGACACAAACGCTGTAAGCCGGGACCGACACTCAAACGAAGTGTGTGCAATTCCGGTGCAGTTTCAGCATGAAAGTTCGGGTGTACCCGCCGTAGAATATGATTGAGCTCGTGGCGGAGGTGTGGGTTGGTGTCCAACGGAAAGCACTGACCGACAGCAATGTAGCGTGGGAGAAACAAACTTTGGCTGAGCGCCAAAAAACTAATCTCAAGGAAGAGGAGAACTCGTTGGAAATTACCGGGCACCATTAGGGAAATTACTGAGAAGTCATACAAACAGCACCCCCGCTGGTGCTGCCTCTTGTAGAGTCGAAAACTCCGAAGCACTTTTTGAAGTGCTGAGCTAGAATTTTCAATTGGGGTCGTGAGTTGGTCGAAATGCATGTAGGGGGAACGGAAGGAGATGATTGGGTTTGTTAAGGGTTACAATGGCTATAAAATTCAATGTTTCTTATAACTGGGTGATTCGAACACGGCATTAAGAATCACATTTTTGATAAGAAAACGAAGGACGATGTAAATCGATACACATCGGAACAAAAGCAACAGATGGGTTAAGTCTGAGCACCGACAAACCGACATGAAACTCAATCTTCACTATTGATCAAGAATCCATAACGACCTTTTTATAAAGTTCCCAAGCGTGTTCGTGACTTCAGTAAACGTTCTCAGTGAACACGAAGATAGATGTCAGTAATAGGTATGACATTTTGGGTAAAACTAGTTTAGAGAGCAATGTTTACATGTACAAAATTTCGTCACAATTCGTGAAGTGGTTATCAAGACGGCTTCCGAGCTAGAAGTGCTTCGACATAAAATTATGGGCGCGGTCGTTCAAAATATAGACCAGTCCCAAAAGTGGATCGTGAAACAGTTCGTACGTGACCCGTGTGGTAAAATTGTTCAAGAAGACCCAGACGACCCATCGGCGAGCTGGCAGCGGAAGAGAGGGAGGACGACCGACCCGGCGAAGGCAAGGAAGGTGAGGGATTATTTTCAGCGCAATCCGAACTATTTGAATCAGCAAGTGGCCAAGATGGTCAACTCTTTAGTCTGGTTCGTCCAGCAGACAATAAAGCGGGCCAGACTTCATATGCCGCCGAAATGCATCGTTATAGATGACGAGACGTATATTAAAGTGGCCACCTAGCAGATCCCCGGCCTGAAGTTTTTCGCCGCCAATTCCCGACTGGATGTTCAGCAGAAGTTCAAAGTAGCAAATTTACTGTAGCATTCAATGACTCTAATTTTTTACCGAAACACTTATTGCTATTTATATTGGGTCACAAAAGTAGTTTGCAATTACGTACACGTTTTGGCACAGCTGCATCAAATTGCATTTTCATCAACTTCTTCCAACCACCTAATCAAACAAGCGGTTTGTACCAAATTCAAAGTGAAATTATGGTTGAAGCAAAAAACAATATATTTCTGTTTTACAAACATTTTTTTTCTCAGTGTACGTGAAGTCCAAATGTTAATTTTTCCCTTAGATGGGTGACGAACAGCCGATGGCAGTAGTTTCTGCTGGCAGCCACAAGAAGAAGGCAACAAACCTCAAGGTGTATGATCTTGGCAATGAAAGCAATAAGCTTTAAGCTGTGCCCCAATTCGCGACTTAATTTTAATTTGCACTTAAACTTGTCAGAGGGAAAAAATCGATTATGTCTGCTTCTTGAGCTGACTTATTTCTGACAGACGGGAACTCAATTTTGACAGACATCTTATCGAAAGTTTGTAGATCAATCACAAAGGGACTTTAATCGATTAATCGATCATTTTCCATATTTCATGTTAAAATAAAATTAAAATAAATTCGTGAATTGGTACACAGCCTTAAAATGCTTAAAAATGAAAGAATGACATTGAATGAAAATTTGGCACAAATGCAAGGGATAATTTTACGCGTCAGTTGAGTTCGACATGAAGTTTTCATTAGGGTCAATGTCGCAAACGTAAACATGGCAATGGCTTCCGCAAACTTCTCGATAATGCTAACTTCTCGATAAACTTAATCATAGTGAATTGCCACGACGACTGTACAGAAGAGGAGTTCCCCTTCACAATAGAAGTGGTAGTTTACTTGAGCGAGTTTGCATTTTCAAGAAATTTGCGGAAGAAGCCGTTGTATACGTTTGCGACATTCGCCCTTATGAAAACTCCATGTCGAGTTCATTTGTCTTCTTCTTTGAAGTGTTGGTTTAAAGGGCGATACGGTCAAAATTTGGTCAATATCAACTTGACGTATTTCTTTCAATTTTGCATTTAAAAAACCTGAACACCCCTCATTTTGAAGGTGTGTGTGGAATGTTGCTCCTATTTTGATTTTGGAATTCACTCTTCAGTTGTCAAAATGCCGTCCAAGCAAGAAGAGCAGCGTATCAAAATTTTGCTCGCGCATCATCGCAAAAATCCGAGCTACTCGCACGCAAAGTTGGCAAAATCGCTCAAAGTTGCCAAATCCACCGTTACAAATGTAATTAAAGTGTTTGAGGAACGTTTGTCGACAGCCAGGAAGTCTGGATCGGGGGAAATCGAAAACCGGAAGCCGCTGAGACGACAAAGAAGAGTTGCCGGTAGTTTCAAGCGAAACCTAACATATCTCTCCGAGATGCCGCAAATAAGCTGGGTGTATCGTCTACAACCGTGCATCGAGCCAAAAAACGAGCCGGACTATCGACTTACAAGAAGGTAGTGACTCCAAATCGCGATGATAAACAAAATACGACGGCCAAAGCGCGATCCCGGAGGCTGTACACGACGATGCTGACGAAGTTTGACTGCGTGGTAATGGACGACGAAACCTACGTCAAAGCCGACTACAAGCAGCTTCCGGGACAGGAGTTTTATACGGCAAAAGGAAGGGAAAGGTAGCAGATATTTTCAAGCACACGAAACTGTCAAAGTTCGCAAAGAAATATCTGGTTTGGCAAACCATCTGTACCTGTGGCTTGAAAAGCAGCATTTTCATAGCTTCCGGGACTGTCAATCAAGAAATTTACGTGAAAGAGTGTTTGAATAAACGTCTGCTGCCTTTCCTGAAGAAACACGGTTGTTCCGTACTGTTTTGGCCGGACTTGGCATCTTGCCATTACGGTAAAAGGCCATGGAGTGGTACGCCGCCAACAACGTGCAGGTGGTTCCCAAGGACAAGAACCCTCCCAACACGCCAGAGCTCCGCCCAAATGAGAAATACTGGGCTATTGTCAAGCGGAACCTAAAGAAGACCAAAAAAACTGCTAAGGACGAGCAGCAGTTCAAGGCAAACTGGCTTTCTGCGGCGAAGAAGGTGGACAAGGTGGCTGTACAAAATCTGATGGCAGGGGTCAAGCGTAAGGCCCGGCAATTCGGATTTGGAAAAGCGGAAGCCTAACTGAATATTTTTCCTGAATTTTATACTAATTGAACTTGAAAAAGAAATTTAATTTGATTTTTTAAATAAACGATTTCACCGATTTACACGCGTTTTCCCTTGACCACATTTTGACCGTATCACCTTTACTACACTCAGCGAAATAAACTCTCGATATTCATAAGATCGAATTATCTGGGGCATTTGAAGACTAGTAAATATTGAACACTGTTTTCATATCAAGATGTGTCATACCTTCCGTGATTACATCTTCAGAATAGTTCGAATTGATGTTTTGTAGAATTTTACCTGAAAATAGAAAAGAAATATAAAATCATGTTATACATTGTTTAAAACTCAGTTTTTTTAAATTGGGGATTTTTTTATTCCTTTTTTAACTGTGTAAAATGTTGAAATGTGTGTTATATTGGAAGTTAGGCAAATGTCAGTATAGAATATATCCACATTTAAGATGTATTTAACTTTTTATTGTCTATAATGATTTACCCAAGATCTGCTTTGAATATACTGGCACAAATGCCTATCCACATTTATTAACTAAGAGCTGTGAACCTGATGAAACAGACTACGAAATATGCTTGAAATGCACGTGAATCTACACTTGGCTACGAAGCAACTCCATGCTGTAGTTGGCTGGGTTAGAATACCGAGGCTGGTGTAGGCATTTCTCGAAGAGGAAAATTTCTCGACTTCCTGTACATTCGGTATGGTTGTTCTTGCCACACAAGCATTCCTATGCAAAAATGATACTAGTAGCGGAAGCTATCAATTAATAACTGTGATAGTGCATTTAGAACACTGAGTTGAAAAGCAAGCAATAGCTAATTTTGGTGGGCAGTAAGTTTGAAATTCCAAGTATAGAAGATGAAGAATGGTTCACAGAAACAAGAGCTTTCACGAAAATGAAAACGGACCGTGAGTTTGTTCCCGTTTTCATGATTTTTACCCAAAAACGTGAACTAGTTCCCGATTACGTGATTCAGTTCACGGTGTATTTTTACTTGATTCTCGAATTCATGACTGGCGTTTACGGATTTATTTTCCGTGTGGTTTATTGAACATTTGTTTGGTAGCTTCTCTTCAAATGTTTGAAAATTTGATTGAGAATATTCTGGAACTTTAATGATTTAGTCTACAAACGAAGATGAATAATTCCGAAAGACGGCATTGTTCAATTAATTCTATACGGTAAGCCCCACAATTTCCACCAGTTTCACAGGGGTTTGAATATCACAAAAAATCTAAAATTTAATTATGTATGTTATTCTATCAGATACTAAGAAGTATGTAATTAGATGAATTATGGAATTTTCATTGAAATTCATTGAGTCTTGTCGTTGAGTCCATGTTGTCTTGCACGGATAAACGTTGAGCTTGTTGTTCATTGCACAGACAAGCGTTGGGCTAAATTTTGATTTGTTTTTGACACACATTTGTCAAAAGTGTCATGCCAATTCGTGTAAATGTACCTTGGATTGACAAGAAGACAAATCAAAACTATCCATGTTGATGTTGATTTGGTTTGCTGACTTGTTATCCCCAGTTAGATTTTCTCAAATTTGAGTGACTCCAATTTTGACGAACCGGGAACTGTAGAGTAGGTGGAGACTCTACGGGGCTTAGCTGAAAGCCACCAGGTGGGTCGTAGGTTTCGGATAATGAACGGCCATTAGATGTGATGGTTCGCTGTGAATACCCGAACAAGCAGTTCCGGATAATCAGCGAAGGCTGACCTGGATTTGGGGGGACTGCGCAGTAATTGGACACTGTTGAGTTTTTTAAAAAAACCCACAAATATCCGAAAGGCAGCCTTGTCTAAGCGAGCCACAACGCTTTAAGGGTAAAAGTCCAAGGATCCACCAACATGAGCGCCTGTCCACCACGGAGGTGCGGCTCAAACAGCGTCTGTCTGGCATCCGGCGGCTGAATAAGATGCTGTTCATCGCAAGCTACACCAAAGATGGCAGCCCCATCATGGGAGTAGGCAACTTAGGCTAACCACCCACTGTCTCCAAAGTTAAATTCTAACAGAAACCAATAATAAAATACTACGGGCTGATCTTACGGCATCGACTTTTAGCATGAAAATAAGGACACGAATTGGAACATGGAATGGAAAGGTGGCACAACTTGCCAGCGAGGCACGACACATGCAGCTTTAAATCCTAGGGCTTAGTGAAGTGCGTTGCCAAAACCTTGGAGAACACAAACTACCGTCGGGACAGGTACTATTATATTCCGGTATGCGAGGTGACAACGCTCCCCACTATGAGCGTGTTATGGGACTTCATGGTCTCGGAGAAATGAGCGACAACGGTGAGCTGTTTTCCAAATTTTGTGGCATCAACGACATGATGGTCGGAGGCTCGCTCTTTCCCCATCGAGCAGAGCACAAAGTTACGTGGGTTTCCCGTGATGGACATACAGATCGACCTCATCTGCATAAGCCTGGAGCCTTCTTGATGTCCGAAATAAACGCATTGTGGATATCGCATCTGACCTTCTAATCGGCAAGATCCGCCTGCGCATTGCACGGATCCAGCCACGGGAGTGGCTCGGACGACGATTCAACACACGCCGACTAGGAGATCGAGCTGTGAAAAGTTCGTTCGTTGAAGAACTTTAGACTCGAGCAGCATATGTTTCGGAAGGTGGCATCGAACAATAGATGGCCATCAAGAATGCCTTTATCGTGACAAGTGTAAGTAAGCTGGTTAGCTGAGCACACAACGAAAAGAGTGGATCAACGATGAAACCTGGAGGAAGATTGAGGAGCGTAGAGAAGCTAAAGCTGAGATAGAGTGGGCAAAAACCAGATGAGCCAAGTACGAGTCCCGTCAACGGTACTCGGCTTTAAAGAAGGAAGTAAAACGCTGCTGCCGACTTACCGACTCCACTGACCAGATGAAACGTTGGTTGAGCACTTCGAACAAATTCTGAAAGTTACGACGTCCAACGAGCCATCAACATCTCGGCATCGACCACAGATGCGGCGCATCACTCGCGTCAACTCCGAAACCCCATCATTGCAGGAAAACGAAGCTATCTGAAGCATGAAATCCAATAAGGCTCCCGAAGTCGATCGCATATCAGCAGAGATGCTCAAAGCTGACCCCATGCTTTCCGCACAAATTTTGCATAAACTATTCTGTAATATCTGGGACACCGCCACATTTCCGGACGCCTAAGAAGGGAGATCTTACTGTGTGCGACAATTGGCGAGGCATCATGCTACTGTCTATTGTTTACAAAGTCCTGTGCAAAGTTATCCTAAACCGGATTCAGGAGAAGATCGACGCGACTCTCCGGCGGCAGCAGGCGGGATTCCGTGCCGGAAGATCTTGTTTGAACCATATTGTCACGCTCCGAATCATTCTGGAGTAGGTCAATGAAATCCAAGAGTCCCCCCATTTGGTATTCATTGACTACGAAAAAGCTTTCGACAGACTCAACCACGAACATTTGTGAGGCGTTCTGCGACGCAAAGGAGTCCCGGATAAAATCGTCAACCTCATCGAAGCGCAGTACGAGGCTTTCACATGCAGAGTCCTACATAACGGAGGCTTTTCCGAGCCCATACGGGTAGTCGGCGGTGTGAGGCAAGGATGTATATTATCACCGCTATTGATCCTCACCGAAATTGACGAGATCATGGGAGATGCTATTGGCTGTGTACTAAACCGTGGATTGCTTTGGTACCGATTTGGTTGATGACGTTGCTCTGTAGCGTAACGGTGCTCTGATATGCAGAACAAGCTTCCACGACCTCGCTGAAAGTTTCTCTGCGGCGGATCTTAAGGAGTGTATCGAATATAAGCTATCCATATACATTTGCGTTGTACGCATGTATTTGTGATGGTTTTTTTATGCTCTGAACATTGCATGCTGTGCGTTTGACTGTCAGCTTTCTTTTGTTTACTTGTTTGTGCGGTTCGAATTCTGCGTTTTCAAAATGTCGCCTATTGAAAAGGAAGTGAAAATTAAGGGTCTGGACACATGGCTAAGTGAGAAGGGTATTACTATGCGAAAATTGGCGAAGTGGTTTGGAATTCATCATGCAAGTATTAAAACCATCATAATAAGTTTGGGGAACACTATTCTTTGGATGAGCTACCAGGAAGAGGCAGAAAACCCAGTTCTTCCAACCCGAAACTGAAGCAGAAAGTGGTAACTCTAATCATGAAGAACAAATCAATGTCAAAACGTGATTTGGCCAAAAAGCAGGAACGAGTTTCGGAATGATCCAGGGTATCAAGAGGCGAAACCACCTGAAGACCTACAAGAAGCAGAAAATCTCGAAACAAAGTGCAGAACAGAAGAAGCGAGCAGCAACAAGGGCCCGGAAATTGTATTCGCGTCTTTTGCAGCGTCCGGATGCATGCGTTTTGATGGACGATGAGACCTATGTAAAGGAGGACTCAAAAACCCTTCCAGGTCCACAATACTTTAGTGCCGTCGTTCGGGAGGATGTGAGCGATGAGGACAGGTCGATTCAAGTGGAGAAATTCGGTCGAAAGGTACTGGTATGGCAAGCAATATGTTCCTGTGGTTTGAAGTCAACCATTTTTTACACTACCGGAACTATAAATGCGGAAATCTATCGATCTGAGTGTCTCCAGAAGAGATTGTTGCCTTTATGCAAGAAGCATAGTACATCTCTACTGTTTTGGCCGGATTTAGCGTCGGCTCACTATGCCAAAACCACTCTCAATTGGCTTGTGGAAAAGAGTACAGATTTCGTTGAGAAAAATATCAATCCACCAAATTGCCCTCAGCTTCGACCCATCGAACGTTACTGAGCAAAGAGGGAGCGTGAAGAGGGTCTTCAAGAAGACTGGCAAGGCAGCTGGGAACATGCAGGACTCAAAAAAAATTTGGGCTCAAGCGTCCAAAAAATTCGATGCATGGATGAATTTTTTGTATGAACAAAACATCGGTTTTCAACATAATTTGAAAGAAAGTTTGTGGATAGCTTATTTTCGATACACTCCTTATCATCAACGTCAACATGACTAAATCGTTCGATGGATGTCAACACGGACAATACTGCCAATTTTACGGTAGCGGAGCAATCAGTGGAAAAAGTCGATAGCTTCCAATATCTTGACAGCCAGGAAGCGTCAGACGACCATCATGAAAGCTAGGCCTACTTTTGCAAGTTTAAGAAATATATGGAGGTCAAACCAGATATCGCAACGCATCAAAATCCGAATTTTCAACTCAAACGTGAAATCTGTGCTGTTATACGCCAGCGAGACGTGGTGCGAATCAGCGGAGAATACTAAAAAGCTGAAGGTCTTCATCAACCAATGCCTGCGGTTTGTAATTCGTGTCTGGTGCCCTCATAATTTAAATCAAACTTATTGAGCAAAGTAGACGTTTGTATAAATCAGTGTTAATTCTGATGTAGAAGGAGATTTTTGCTCACCATGATCACCATGAGGCCCCAAGAGTGGACAGTAAGGTTTGCTAGCATGCAAGATATGAAAAGAAAGTGTTGATAGTTCCGTCAGTGTACGGCATGTTGAAAATTGAATAGAAGTACTGACAATTGAGCGAAGGGCTTGGATATAGCGGTACTCGAACCAAGCACGTATTCCTTTTGCCTTACATCCCCAATGCGGGGTAGGTTAAAGCACGAACGAATCCGCCACATTGACTGGGATATCTTTCATTCTAACAGTTGGACAGTTAATGCCACTCTTGGGGCTTCACGGTGATAAGCGAACCTGCCTCCTCGTGTTGGATGTATTCCACCGTGTTGGATGTACGTTGCTTCTGGAAGGAGATGCTATTGTCTGCCCCCCCCCCCTCATAATTTCACGTAAGTGCTACCCACCGTTTCGGCCCTTCATAACGCATGTGCATTTTTGAATCATTTTCGACTCAATTTCGTCAAAGCTGGAATCACTGAAATTTAAGTAAATCTTATCTTATATTTAATATCTTAAATTTGATCGACTCCTTTTTTGACGAAGGTAAGTCGAAAGCGATTTACTTTGCATTTTCAATTGCTTACTTGACGCATTAGCAGGATCCAAAACTTTCCATTGAATGCAAGTGCCTAACCATCACAGTGAAGAGTAAAAAAAATGCCTCGGATGCTGTACCCATTGACATTGCGGTCGCTTGTTTTGCATCCCAACCAACAACGATACACTGGCACGATCTCTTTTTCCGGATGTACAGGACACATTCACAAGAGGCAAAATGTTATATAAAATATTGGAAAAGTTTTTAATACTTTTCTGAACCGGCTGCTGCTG